>JBBPDJ010000014.1:998051-1023989 GCA_037974625.1 Cucumis cinereus
TTTCTTCAAGTATTTGATTGTTTATGTATCTAAGCCTTATTATATCAATTTGCTTAAGAGTATTTGTTTCCAATTGAATTGTAATCTGTTTGTTAGTGTATTCAGTTCATAATATATTTAAAATTTTCCCAACATTTTCTCCAAAAGTACATGTATGAGAGTGATTTTAAAGTTGTCGAAATCACTTGTTCAAAATCACTTTAGAAAGCATTCTTAGGCACCGACATATTTAGTATAGGTTTAATGGGGGCTCGAGTCCCCCCTCAACTTTATGCTTTATATATATATATACATATATATAACTAAAATAATAAAAATAACAGAAGTTAGTTTAGTGGTAAAACTATCTCACAGTCCCCTCTAGACCCACATCCAATTAATTTTGTAAAATTGATTTTTAAACCATAAAAAATTAATTTTATGTTTTGTACCCACCTCTTAAAAATAGTTTTCATATATTTAGAATTGATTTTCAGTTATTATATGTTTGGTTCTAAAAGTTAATTTGAAGTTACTTAATTAGCAAATATATTTTCTATATGAGAAATAATTATTTAACAAAACAATTATGGTAAATTCTTATGTGCATAGTTGACATTTGAGTATGTGAATGTTTATAATAGATATTGATTTTTTTTTTAAAAAAAATATATAATTATTTGTTTTTAACTGTCATCTTTTGTTCGAATATTTAGAATTATAAAAAATTATTTAATAAATAGCTAACCAACAATATTTTACATAAATTTGATAGCCATTTTGGTACTAATTTCAAGTCAATAACTTAACAAAAATCACCTACCACCTAATTCCTTCAAAATTATTTTTGAAATAAATTTATATTTTTCTAAATGTTTATGCCAAACACACCATCCTAAAGAAAAATGATTTTAGCAAGAGAAAAAGTGATTTTTGATCATTTCAAAATCACTCCCAAACAAACTTATTATTGTGTGTTTGGTAGTGATTTTATCCAAAATCACTTTTTCACTAACCAAAATTATTTTTGCACAAAAATACAGTGTTTGACCATCTAATGAAAGTAATTTTTAAAAAAGAAAAAATCACTCAAAATTGATTTTGTCAGCATTAACTCTCTAGTGATTGTAGAAAGGTAATTAACAAAAAATCACCACCTTGTTTTATTTAGTTTTTAAAATACCCAAAATATCATTCTATTTAATAAAAAAACTTTGACCTAATTTTAAACTCTCCTTCTCCATCCTATGTACTTTCAAATATTATATCAAAATAAATGAAAAAATAAATTAATAAAATTAGATATTTATTATAATTAATTCTTTTAAAAAAAAATAAACGTCCAAATATAAAATACTCTATTAGTAATTTGATAGTTTTAAAATCACTTTTGATATCAAACATAATGATTGAAAATGAATTTTAAAAGTCTGTTATCAAACATAAATTTGATTATTTAGAAATCAATTTTACAAAATCAATTGTATCTAAATTTATTTTTTAAAAATAACTGCTTAAACATATATATTTGATATTTTATTTTTAAAGGCAATTTTAGTATCATAAAAATTAATTTTCATGGCCATCAAAAGTTTAGTTGACACATTTATGTCGTGACTGTTGAGGTTATAGATTGAAATTCCCCGACCCAATTTGCATAAATTTATTTTTTCAAGGATTAATATGTTTTAGAATAATTTTAAAAGGTCAAAAAATGATTTTAATACCTCACAAAACTCGGATTATGGTTGTGAAATCTCATTTTCCCGTTCTAGGAAAAAAAAAAAAATTCGAGTCAAAGGTCAGTAAAGTGGAGTCGGGGAAGGATGAGAAGAAATGAAGAACTTTGTGAAGATGGTGGAAAAGGAGGGATGATGCTAGCCCACGAAAGTTGATCTTATTCTTCATTAATCCAGCCGCCAGGATTTGGTAAGATAATCTTTTAAAACACGCATTTGTTGAAAAGCATCTGATTTCGGAGTTGGTTTCCATTTTCTAGAATTGTCGAGATATATATCTGTATCTGCAAATTCCTCGCAGTTCAATTGCTCCAGTTTTTGATCGGCTAAGCGAGTTAGAGGTAGACGAAAATGGGAGTTGCTGCGAAAATCGCACCCTCAATGCTATCCTCAGATTTTGCTAATTTAGCTTCGGAGGCCGAACGAATGCTTAAATTTGGTGCGGATTGGCTTCACATGGATATTATGGTACCCACACGCTCTCTGTTTCTGTTTTTCTGAATTGGGAATTGGACGAATTACCTTTTGATTCTTGCACCTATTTGGTTTAGTTTTACAACCCAATAGTTTGATCATAGTTTTTTCCTTCTTAGTCTTGATTGCCCACCATTTACCTCTCATCTAATTTAATTGGTTCATAATCTACTTCACTTTAATTGTTTGAATCATATGATTTGTCTATACTCTCTGGGTACTATTAAAATTTTATCCATGTTATTTTAATACTTTTATAGTACGAGTGCGATCGTTTCAAGTACATTCATCCATTTACGATGGGTAGAGTTTCGTCTTAGCTAATGATTTCTCTGTGCTGCTCATTTCTTCTCTAGTTTTATTCCTTCCCAAAACTTATTTTGAACTGAATAATAAAAAATAGTTACAATCTTGCCAATTAGCACAAAGGTAATTGACATGACCTTCCTTCTTGGAGGTTGAAGGTTCGATCCCCATCCTCAAAAAATGTTGTACTAAAAAAAATAGTTATAGTCCTCTTGAAAGGATGCATTTCACTTTCTTATATTGGTTGGTGAGAGTATAGAGAAAGGCGTGTAGTGATGCATAATCCAATTAGATATTATAATGACATGCTTGCAAATTTTGTGATGTGCGAGAGGGGATGAGGTTGTATAAACTGCATTTACTTTGCACACTAGTGATAAATTTGTCTGGCATCATCTGATATCTCTTGTTGCTTTATTTGCAGGATGGGTAGGTTCATTCTATGCTGATTTCACGCTCCTGTTGAACTGCAATGTGTTTCATGTGAATGGGTTTGATATTGTGGTTGATTTTATACCTGTTCACCTGTTAAATTTAGGATTGAATGTTTCTCAAAATAGCTTGACGTTGACCTGTGTGGTGTTGATCGCTTGTAACATCTACTTTCTAGCCAAATGCCTGCTTATTTTTAAAGAGTTTCTGAAGAAACTTGTGAAATATCTAGTTTTATTTATTATTTTTAAAGTAAAAAAAAAAAGCCCCAAATAGTGTGTGCTCAGATGTGCTGCATGCTTAGCCATGGGTGAGGTGCCGTCTTTTTGAGCATGGGCTTCCCCTGTGATGATTTGTTTACAGTAGCAAGCTTGGGTTAATTTAAGTGAAAAAAAAGGAAAAAAAAAGAGAGAAGAAACTCTAACAAAGAGCCACTATCATCCTTCATTTGGCCTTTTCAGTTGAAGCTCTCTTTTTTCCCTCCAAAAAATGTGGAGGAACTTGGAAATTAGACCAAGAGGAAGCTTTTTAGCGATACAAGTCTAGTGAGGGGATGGGGAAAATGACAATGAAAACTTAATTAGTCGAATGGCTCCATATTTTTAGGTACCTGCATACTGCATTAGCTTATTTTCATGATTTTGTGGTTTGTTGAAAGACTCATATTACTTGGAAATTGGTTTGTCTTACATATAAATCCATTAGCTTTTTTTATTTAATTTTTTTCCCATATGTGTGCATCTTTTAATTATCATTCGCTTCATCCTATTGAATCTTTTACTTTTCTTGTGTCTTATGCTTAAGCCCACAAAGGTTATTGCATGTTAGTATTCCGGTTAAATAAAACATTGATCTTGTTTGTCTTCTACTGGACCAAGCTCGTCTTCTACTGGACCAAGCTCACATCTTTCTTTTTCAACAATTCAGCTATAAGGTTTTTCTTACTTATTGCTCCTAAACCTCGATTGAAGAAGCTTGGCATTTTAATTTTAAGTTTGTAGTTTGCACCATTTCTCATTCCAACGTTCCACCTCCATCAATTTATCCTTCGATTCTTGTCTGTCTATCTCATCCTTTCTAACGTTTAGATCCCTGATAATGGTTCTGTTTTAGGATTTGAATTATGATTTCATTACTTGCCTTTATCCTTTGCTTGGTTGACATTCACCACATTCTTTCTGCTACCACCTGTTTTTATTGGAAAGAAATTTGGCTTTGCATACTAAAGAAGTGTTTGGCCCCTACTAGAATCACCTATTTATGATTTAATTGGTAAATGGTCTGATGTAGTTCTTTTCTTGATACCTATACGTTTGAAACTTTCACAGGTATTGTAAGTCTCCAAAAACTCATCCCATAGAAACTAGGTAGATGTTAGGCATTTAAGCACCTTCGAGAACCACACCCCAAAAGCCAACTATTGGGGTGGGAGAGCCAAGGCACTTAAGTACCACATTGATAATTCCGTTCTAACCAATGTCGGACAAAGGCATCCCATACTACCTTGGTTCCCAACAAGTTGTTCCTTACTTTGACGATACATTTTGACCAATAGATAGTTGACTCTCTTTGTAGACTACGGGATGTTTGGAGTGTTGAGTTGGTTATTATAATTTGTGGGTTATAATATTTTGTGTTTGGGGTGCGTACTATTTTAGTGCGAGTTAATGAGGAGGAGAGAGGATGTGTAGGAAATAGTAAACCACTGTAACAAAAAGGGATTTAGAATAGTAATATTGTAGTTAGTTGTAGGTTAGAGAAGTTGAAACCATGAACTATTATAATTGGAAGCCCAAATAGTGGAGGGGGCTAGACGTTGTGGGTCCAAATGGCCCCGAAGATCCTCCATTTTTTGTCCCATCTGAATTCTGATCAGAATTCCCCTGAATCACCGAAAGATTCAAGGAAACCCAGCCAGTGTCCATTGAGCTCCAAAGTCACTCCACCTAGTTTCCTATCCAAATTCCCCAACTTTAATTCTTGGAAGAATATGTATTTTACATTTTCATTTTTGTGAGTGTTTACCTTAAAGTTTCCATGTTACTATATATGTTGGCTTTGATAATCTATTACAATCTGTAATGTTATTTAGGCAATTGGGTTCCTAGGATTTTATTATTGTGATTAAGAACTGCTGAGCTAATAATAATTATAAGATGGGTCTGCATGTTTTTCCTGATATACTGTTTTAGTTTTTACCTAGTAATTTCTTGACCTTTCTACATTCTTCATTTTAAAATTTATGACCATCTGAAAAATTCTAATTATCAAGAAAATCAAGAAGTTTTCTTTTAAAGAAATCGACGTGTTGGCTCCATGAAAATCTATCTGTTGTCATTTGGTTGAATTCAACCTGTAACAGGATTACGCATAATTTCTCAGTGGTGTGATTTGTGCATCATCTGGATTACACAATTTGGCTTGCTTTTCTAACTCTTCAAGTTTTCAATTGGTTTATTTCTTGTGCCTAGGTGGGAGAGTGATATATCTATATTTTTTTGTTTATGTATTTACCGCAGTCACTTTGTCCCAAATCTGACAATTGGTGCTCCTGTCATCGAGAGTTTAAGAAAACATACGAAGTAACGTACCACTTTGCTTCTTCGATTTCAAGAATTCTGCCCTTATTTATTTATTTTTCTTTTTTTTTGGGTAATGGCTGATTGTTAGAGCTCGATGGCATTACATTGACTTGTCTTAATTTCTTGTCTTGCAGGGCATATCTTGATTGCCACCTTATGGTTACAAATCCACTTGATTATGTTGAACCCTTGGCAAAAGCTGGTGCTTCAGGCTTTACATTTCATGTTGAAGCATCCAAAGGTACATTGTGTTTGGACTTCAGATTTGTTCTACTTCTATTGCATCAAAGTTGTTTAAGATTTCTTTCCCTCTTCTCTGGTAGACAATTGGCAGCAGGTAATCCAAGAAATTAAGTCAAAGGGCATGAAGTCAGGGGTAGCGCTAAAACCTGGAACACCCATTGAAGAAGTTTATCCTTTGGTATGCAATTGATCTTCTCATCTCCTCCCCCAATTTCATATCCTTCATTTACGACAATGCTATACTTCATTGATATGTTACAGTGATAGGCCCCCGGGTTAAAGGTCTATACACAAGGCATAAGAAGGAATGAAAAGGGTGAGTAGAAGAGTTGAGTGGGCTCTTAGGAATTCTGTTAGTCATGGGGCCGTGAGACGTGAGTTTGTTGCTTGTTTATTTCCATGAAATACTCAGTAGTTTGGGTAAGGAGGGGCATCTTTTGGCTAATATCTTGTGATTGGAATTCTCTTTGAGAATTGAGATTGGGAAGCTCTCAAACCCTTCCCCCGTTGTTGATAAATAAAATTGAGGCCAAGACGTATCATATAGATCCTATTCGTCCATTGTAACCCTGCAAAGTGCTTATGGTTTTGTGCAAATGCTGCTGCATCAAAATTTGATAATTGTTATTTGATACTTGTTCTTTCTTCAATTTCAGGTAGAAAGTGAAAATCCTGTGGAATTGGTCCTTGTTATGACAGTCGAACCTGGTTTTGGTGGCCAAAAGTTTATGCCAGAAACTATGGATAAGGTTCCATTTCTTCGACATTTTCAGTATTCCTTGTGCATTGTTTGATTGGCGTTCTTGTTGAATCTTGTTACTGATTTAACTTACTCAGGTACGGAATTTAAGACAGAAGTACCCATCTCTTGACATTGAGGTCTCTCTCTCTCTCTCTCTCTCTCTCTCTATTTTAATACCTTTCAGTTTTCTGCGACCTTAATGAATTTTTCTTGAGATTTTTGGGTACCTCAGAATGTGTCCTAAAGCTATTAAAACTCAGTGCTTGCTGAAGTGGAGATTAAAAAAGTCACTCTCAATTAGTAGTAGAATTTATTCACATTAATTTTAACTTTGGCTTAATCCTTTCTCTGGTCAAGTATTTGATATAAGAACTCACTCTTTTTGCAAACATGGTTCCAATCACCAGTCTTTTAAGCCCTCTTAAAATTTCCTATGATAAATTAATGTGTTGAGAAGATAAAACCAATCTAGCCAGCAGTTTTTGGTTGCAATCTTTGTATGCTACCAGGATCGTGCAAACTCTATGTAGCGTACTCATTGCAGTTCAAATTCAGTGTACAGATGGCTGTTTGAGGGATGGTTTCTGACTAGTTAGTTTTGCTTTGATGGGCAGGTGGATGGTGGGTTGGGACCTTCAACCATAGATGCTGCAGCTTCAGCTGGGGCAAACTGCATCGTTGCAGGAAGTTCGGTGTTTGGAGCTCCCGAGCCTTTCAAAGTTATATCCATTCTGAGGAAAAGTGTTGAGGAGGCCCAGCAGAAATCTTGATCCTTTAACAAGATTCAAGAATCCACCATCAAATCTTGTTTTACTTTTTGCAATCCATATGGGATATTTTTAGATTGACAGAAGTTGATTTGATTCAAGTGGTGTCAGTGTAATCCAAACTACCATACGGTTTGTGAGCCCCCCCCAATAAACCACTAATAGAAGCAGAGGGAGAACAAGTTGATTTATATTTTGTATTTGTTTTTGCTTCTAGTGGAAAACTTTGTGTATACTTCCTATGCAATAAGAGGATTTTTGAATAAATTACAAAGAGTTAAGAAAGACGTCTCTACTTTTACATTAACTAGTAGATCTTAACGATTGAAGGGCTTATTTGGAACGACCTTCAAAGTTAGAGCTCTATACCCTCCCTAGTGTATTTTAACTTTAGATACTATGAATCTGAATTATATTCTGATATTCATTATTGATAAGATATAAGAAATGCATACAGAATTTGAATTCACAGCTACCATATTTTGATAGTATTTAATACGTTTCTTCAAGGAACATAAGAAGACATTGGAGTGGGCGTTGACCAGCGCAAAAAGTAAGGAATGAGCACGTGAAAGAGAAGGAATTAAAGGAGAAAAATGGTTTGTGTTTCTTGACCAAGGGAGGAGCTCCTTTCATTCCTCGGCCGAAGGTATGTCTCTGAAACCAATTCCCAGATATTATTGATATTCTTGTTTTTGTTTTCCAAGATTTAACATCCAGAGAGATTAGCCATGTGCTCTCACATGCCATCTCCTTCCATCTCTCAACTTGGTTTTGATGATATTCTTTGTTGTTTTCCAATTTTCCCTCATGTTAGATTATAGAATTAAGTTAAGTTTATCTTTCTCAATAATTAATAATAGAACACTGACACAATTCTTATATACATATAGATTTGAATGAAGTGCTGTAGAAACAAAAAATTGAAGTATAATTGAAATGTGAATCCTGTCCCATAGGTTTGGTTTAATGGGAATCCAATTCATGCACCCCAATACCACAACATCCTCTTTCTAACTCTTCATGGAGATACAACTTTTTGTTTCTATTTTCTTTTGTAGTTTCCATACTCTACCTTTTTCTCATTAAAGCAATGTCATATCACTAGTTTCATTGTCTCATAAGTTAGAGTAACAACCATGCATAATATATAGTTCATTTATGTCAACAGTGATTTTATTCAGATCAAAATACCATATAGACTTATATTTATAGTTTGTATTCATCACACGCAAGGTTGTGGTAGAGCAGCATTTTAAAGTGGGTAATGGGAATAGGATTGAAATGGGGAGATTATTACTAGGTTCTATATGCTAATAATTATGTGCTATTGGTGCTGTTTGTCAACTTAAATAGTGATGAGAAGTTTGACCTAAAAGATATGCCCAATAATCCCTGCCTCAGCTTTAGCATGCATGAAACAAATACCTTTTAACTTTCTTTTCTTCCTTCATTCTCAATTCTACATAATTTCATTCCAAATTTGACTGCTTAAAAATATATACTTATATTCCATCATCTAATTTCTCGAGTTATAATAAGGTTAGCCAAAACTCGAATTTGATACATGCATTTAGATTATTGTATCTAATTTGTGAGCTTTGGCTATGATATAATTTTAAATCATGCTTCTACACAATCTTGATTGCTAAAACTTTTGACGAGCACTAATGTAATATAACAAATATGATTGTAGATCGAGGTGTGCGTAAACTGATCCGGACACTCACGGATATAAAAAAAAAAAAAAACAAATAAGATTGTAGACCCTTTAGCCAAATATTCCATGTAAACATATTAATGGTGTTTAGGACGATAAGTTTTCAATAGAAACATTATTCAAAATTTAGAGATGTAATTTAATTTAATTCTTCAACTTAATATTTTCAATTATAATTTACTATTATCCTTTATTGTACATATCATAATCTAGATTTAGTATATTAATAATCAATAGAGTTGGATTGCAATGTCTTGATAAAATAAGATTTAATACATTTTTTTACACGATGAATCAAATGTGAAGTTATCGGGAGGCTATAAAGCACATATACTTCAAAGTGTGCAGAGAATGAATTACTTACCTTGCTAAAGATTATGTATTGATCTTAAAAGTAAACGTTGGAATCTCTACTTAGTTTTAGTTAAAAAGTTAAATAATTGATGAGGGTCACCAAAATCATGAATTAAAAAGTAAATTTTGTTGGAGTAAACTCATGGGTCATTTCCTATGAGTGAATTTAATGATTGGATACTGTTTGAATGCAAATAGAATAGCCTTACATCATACCTCTCAAAATTAGCCAACCCCTAAGATATAGCAAAGCATCATGGATTTGCAGAGAAAAAGGATGTAATCAATTGATATGCTCACCTACCTAGTTGGTGCTGACAACCTTTTTGTGATGTTCATCACAATTCTTATGGATTAATTCATTGGCTAAAAATATAGTCTATTTCTTAAAAGTTTATAGCCACAAATTTGGTATCTATTTTGCATCAATGTCGCTTTGTCACACACTATATTCAATGTTTAATTATATAGATGATGTTGGTTATATAATTTTTATGTTACTAGTAGATTTTGAGACCAAATTAGAAATTAGGATGGACAACAATTAAGAGCTTCGGTCCATTATGGTTAATAGTAATTTAATTTGTTACAAAGTTTGAGATTTTAATTTTTTAAAGATAAATGACTAAGGTTATTAGAGAAGAAATTGAAAAAGATTAAATACTTTTACATCGTGTAATAATTTTGGAAAATTATTTAAAATGACAAAATTTCTGAAAATATTTATAAACAATTAAAATATTTGTGATAGACTAGTATCTATTCTATTTGAATTCAAAAGCCAAGTTTCTATTTTGCCAAAGTTCTTCAATCATATGAGATATAGACATTTGAATAAAGAGTTAAACATGTGGTGGTTGCCACACAGGACTGCAATCTTAAAGCAATGGCAATAAATAAATAACTAACAACGAAAAATCCAATGTTGTCTCAAAAAATATAGCAGCTACCTATAAATCTATGCTTCTGATCACAACCAATTAGTAATGAATTCAAAGAACTTGGATTCATAACCATCATCCCTTATCGAATCATATCGAAATCGAAGTTGATTGGCTAAATGCACAAGGGATTCTTGTTTGTGTCCCCCAAAAATCTTGTCCCCCGAAATTTTCTCATCTTTTTCAAATGCTACCTTCTGGATCCAAGAGGGATAAATCTCCATAAAGTTTTAACTGTTTTGTGGAAGTTTTTGTGATTCCTTGGGAAATGGCCATTGTTATCAATGTGCTGTTCTTGAGAACTCTTGTTCTGTTCATTTGGTTGGTTTCCTCTGCATTTGGAGAGAGCTCGTTGAGCTGCGATTCGATGTCGTCCAATGCTTTTGGCTTCCATTGCAATGGAAGTGAGACTTTGATGCAATGTGGAACATTTGCTGTTCTTTTCGCTAATTCGGAGTTTTCGTCTCTCTTTAACCTTAGTTTTTACTTGGGGATCAATCAATTTGCTATTGCCGAAATCAATGGCTTCTCTGCTGATACAAAGTTTCTTCCTAAAAACCAACCTTTACTGATACCAATTGAGTGTAAATGCAATGGGAGTTTCTTTATAGCTGAGTTGACAAAAACTTCCATCAAAGGAGAGAGCTTTTACAGTATTGCTGAATCATTGGAAGGCTTAACAACTTGCAAAGCAATAAAGGAGAAGAATCCCGGGGTGTCGCCGTGGGGTCTCGGAGACTCTATTCGGTTACTGATACCAATGAGATGTGGATGTCCATCTTCCTATGCAGGTGGCCCAAAACCAAGGCTCTTGATCTCCTACCCTGTGAGACAAGGTGACACAATTTTCAATTTAGCCACAAATTTCAATACAACTCCTGAATCTATTATAACTGCTAATAGCAGATTCTTAGCTACCTTCAAACCACAAAGCCTTGTGCCATTTTCGACTCTACTGATTCCGGTGAATGGTGAACCAATCCTCGGTTCTTTGGCGAAACCGAAACAACCAAATTTACATCTTCCTTCCACTAGCATCCCTACAACCAACCGGCACAAGAATAAAGCGAAAATGTTGCATTTGGGAGTTTACATTGCACTTGGTGTAACTATACTTGGAGTGTGCATTGCTGCAATAACATGTTTCTTTGTAATCAAGGTGAAAAAAGACAAGCAGAAGAAGACACAGAAGTCATATGAAGAAAGAGGTGAGATGGAGCTACAACAGCTTAGTCTCAGTATCCGAACAGCGAGCGATAAGAAATTCTCTTTTGAGGGATCCCAAGACACTTTTGATAGTCACCTCCTCGAGTCGAATGCAAGCAAGATGCTCATTTCGATGTACACGGTTGAGGAGATCCGAAAGGCGACGGAGAATTTTAATCCGACCAATCAAATAGAAGGATCTATGTATCAAGGACGTCTAAATGGGAAAAACATGGCGATAAAGAGGACAGAGAACGAAACTATCTCCAAGATTGAGTTTAACCTTTTACATGAAATCAAACATCCAAGCATATTGAGGCTTTCGGGAGTATGTTTAACTGAGGATCCTGATTCCTTTCTAGTTTTCGAGTATGCAAAAAACGGTTCCTTAAAGGACTGGCTTCATGGTGGTTTGGCAATGAAAAACCAATTCATCATCTCTTGCTATTGTTTCTTAACATGGAGTCAAAGGCTGCATATCTGTCTCGATGTTGCTGCCGGGTTACAGCATATGCACCACGTTATGAAACCAGTTTACGTTCATCGAAACATCAAGAGCAGAAATATTTTCTTAGATGAGGATTTCAATGCAAGGATAGGGAATTTTGGAATGGCAAAATGTGTTCAAAATGACATTGAAGATCCAAAATTCTGTTCATCCAATCCAGCCTCTTGGAGCTTGGGTTATTTGGCTCCTGAGTACATCCACCAAGGTATAATTTCTCCAACCATTGACATATTTGCTTATGGGGTGATTCTTTTGGAGGTTTTGTCTGGGAAAACACCAATAACAAAGCCAAATTCCAATGGTGAAGGAAGTGTTTGGCTAACAGAGAAAATCAAGGCCATCATGGAATCAGATAATGAAAATGAACTGAGGGAATGGATGGACAGTGCATTGGGGGATAACTATCCATTTGATGCAGCAATCAAATTGGGTAAACTTGCAAGAGCCTGTGTCGAGGAAGATCATTCGTTGCGTCCAAGCGCGGCAGAAGTTTTCGATAGGTTATCGAGATTGGTCGAAGAATTGCCCGAAGGAGATCAGTGTGTGAGCTGTGAAAGCTCTACAAAGCCTCTTGTGAAGGGACTACAGGCTTCTGAAACAAATCCATAAATAACTTCATTGAACAAACAACCTTCACTTTTAGTTCTTATTTCAAGCCTTGCTGTCATGTAATTGAAGTAAGCTAATGAGTTGTTCATTTTTGGCTTCATATCCTTCTTTACACTGGGTTAGTTTTGTAATACTTAATACTTTTTATTTCACTTGTATCATTAATGGCAAGACTCTCTACCTTTCTACTCAAAAAATATTGGCTAAAAACAAGAATACAACAGAAGCTTTTCCAGCATGGTTCATTTTTATTGGAGCAAATGTATTGGAAGAATCTGCATACTCTATTTAAATATGTATTAAGAGAGATGTCCTAGCAGAAAAGTCAGACTTAGCTATGGAAAAAAAATGTAGATAGCTCTCTTACCAATGATTGAAGTGTTTACATGACCGACTTAAACGTTAAAGTGTTAGGCAATACTAACTATTCTAGAACTTAGAAATATCTGCACATTTATCTAGAAGATTGTAATTAATAAATATAAGAAATGATTAAAAAGAATTCCGGTATTTCTTGGATGCAAGCAATTCTACTTTAGATAAAAGAATAATCCATAGAAATATCTAGAATATTTGTAGAATTCAAGAGCCTAAAAAGATCCTTTTACTTTGGTTCTAAGGATTCCATTCCTAATAAGAGGTGTGGCTTCGTATGGAAGCCAAACAAACAAAGGAATAAAGAAGAGAGAAGCAAAAAGAAAGAATCGAATCGTATTCTCTCGAAAGTGTCTATCGTTTTATACGCTTAATAAGAGTTCCCTTCTTTCAAGTGATTGTCTCTCTTTCTATTGTGCCAATTTCTTGAACACGAAATGTATGTATTATTTCTTTTCATCTTAAAGATTATAAATAGACATCTAAAAAAAGGCTCTTGAAATATCTCATCCTTTCAAATTCTCTAGACTTCGAGAAACTCTAGAGAATTCATTTAGATAAAAGATAGATGGTAAAAGAAACACGTAGGATATTTTAGATTGAAGATGAACCCTACAATAGTGAGGAAAGCTATAAAAATGTAAAAAGTGAGTGAGTGAAGATGAAGAGACTAAGATAGTACGTTGGAAAAGTGTCAATCTTATTTTTTTGTACTTCCAAGTATGTCTCTTCCCTCTTGTGTTCCATCAAACTATCCTTTCAAATTCTCTCATACAAATGTCTCCTCACTTTGACCCAAATGGCTTATGCCAAAGGAAAAAGTGAATGAGTACCGATTAAGGGCAGAATCGGTTTGAGAATGAGAGGGGTCGATTTTGAAAAATTCTAAACCGTCAAAAATACTTTTAAAGAGTTAAACTGACCAACCGAATTTTACTAAACCCATCGTAATTGGTTCGACCAACCAATGCTCACCACCGTGAATGAAAATATCAAATTTAAAGCATAAAGTGATGGGCATGAAGAAGAGAGGGAGGGAGATGAAAGAGATTTATACATTGTCAAAATAAGAAACAGAATGCAACCCATTAAGAAAAGAAGCAATCATCATATTACATTACAAATATAATATATAATATATAATATATATATATACATACATATATATATATATATGGAAGAAAGTTCAAGACATCATGAACTTAAACTCATCAAAATTAAGAACACCATCAGAATCAAGATCAAATTTAGCAATCATTTTCTTGCAATCCTCAATACTCCTTGATTCCCCAAGCTTACTCAACATCCTCTTCAAACTCTTGGTCGTTATAAATCCACAACCATCCATTTCATACATCCTAAACGCTTCTTTCAAATCATTCACTTTCTCTTCCTCTCCCACTCCTTCCACAAATTCAACAAATTCATCCCATCCCACCAACCCATCGCCGTCCGAATCCAACTTCTCAACCACCGTCTCCGCCTCCTCCATCGTCAAACAGCCCCCAACTCCCGCTATACACCTCTGCAGCTCCGGCGGAGAGAGCTTCCCATCGCCGTCGCCGTCCACTTGCCTGAACACCTTCTCGTACAATGCGATTTTGTCCATGATTTTGAATTCGAGTGAAGGGTAAGTAAGAGAGAAATGGGATTGAAGATTTGGGTGATTGGGGCAAAATTTGGTGTGAAATTATATGAAAGGGAATGCGCGTACCGTGGTTTGACCGTCGGAATGGGTAAATGAGAATGGTAGTAGCCGTCAACTGGTGAGGAGTGGATGGTCGACCATTACCTTTCTTTTTGTTTCATCGATTCAATGAAGTCGATTGTTGAATATAGAATTTTGTTGGTGGGATTAATTAATGAACTAAAGAGTGTAGAAAACGTGGAAAAAGCCCTAATTCTGCGAAGAAGAAGAAGAAGAAGAAGAAGATTCATTTGTTGGTCTTAAATGGTTGGCAAAATGGCAACTTGTTTGTTTCTTTGTTCTTGCGATAACATATAATAATAAATTCTGAAAAGTTCTTTTGATTTATTCCTTTAAAAAAGTTTCAATCTTTAAAAATCATGGTCGGACTTCTTCATAATTCTAGATGCTTTACATTTAAATTTTATTCTATTTTCCCTTCCTAAACTTTTAAACATGTCATTTTAGTTTGATTTTTTTTTTAAAATAGCATACTTTAATTAATATTTTGTGATAAATTGATATTTTATCGAATAATTCAAAAAGTCACTTTGCTTTCAAAATTTTAATTGTCACTTTGAGGTATTGGCATTCTACCCATTTTCTCAACTTATATGTTAGATGCAATTTCATCAACATACAAAATTTTCAAGTGTCTCAAGTTCGGGATATTTTGTTATTTATTGAGGTACTTTTTTTTTCTCTTCCTCCCAATTCTTTTTTCTTCATTTTTTTTTTTTGAGTTTTATGATTTGTTGTAGAAATATTTATAAGTAATTAGAGTTTTCTTTTATACATGTGTTGTACTTATTTTATTTTCTAGTTAACTTTACCTTGCCGGATGGAAACTAGTTATATTTAATTTTTTTTATTCTAGATTTGGTTCAAGATTCCAATTTGAAAAAATAAATAAATAAAAGGCGGCGAAGGATACGGAGAGAAGGGAGAGATTTGAGTTTTAGAGAAAAAAATAAAATTAGTTTTTAATTTGAATTTATTTGATTCAGCTGTGTTGATTATGTCTAATAATCTAAATATAGAAGCTCTGGCGTCATTAACAAAATCCTAACTATACTGACTAAAGTAAGTTTTTTTTTTTTAAAAAAAAAAAAAAGTTTAGAGACCAAAATAGAAGAATAGAAACGAAACTAAGTAGGATTTAAACCTATTTTTTAATATAAGAGTTAAATGTTTTGGAACGTAAGTAAATTTGATTGTTTTGAAGATTGAGGTGCATTAGCAGCACAAACAAAGTGGAGTCATTCATCAAAGAGTAATCTCCGTCATCCGTTGGCAGTCCGAATCAACTCATGATTGTGTAAGCAGTGATTGCAACTCAATCTGTAGTTGAGGCCCAAACCCATCATGGCAACATATTGACTTGGGAAAATCATTCTGACTTATTTCTAAAATCTTTCCTCTGCAGCTCCAAGAAAAAGGAAGAACATTCCAAAACTACCAATCATTAAGTTTTTTAGTGGATTTGAGTTGTTTTTTTAAAAATAGACTGCAATGATGGGATGAAGTAATTCAATTTTAACCTAGGTGGAAGTTAAAAATCCTTTGATGTGTTTGTTCTCGAAATCAAAATTATAAATCATATTAGCTTAACTGGACCATAGCACTGTTGTTGACCCTCATGTAACAACGGCAAATTTGTAACTATATATGCGTAGCAAGTAAAGAGTTTAAGAATTAAGATGGACTTACTTCTTATAAGGCCATATGATGTATTTATAGTAAGACTCTAACCTAGGACATCCATATCGAAGTTTCTTAATCATATTGGGTTAACTCTGGTGCTAAACGGGTCAAGACATGCATTAACATGCCCTGCTTATCACGTTTGGAGGCTTGACCTAGGCAAGGATTTTTTGGTTGAGACTGAAGCTCAAGGGTTGGTTTGGGCTTCTAACCAAAATCATCTTCTCAAAAAGTCTAAATAGGTTGTAGTATGCCCCCGTATGCCCCATTCATCAATTCAAGAGAATCGAACTCGGCTTCATGAGGCCGAGGCCGATAAGCCACTTCATCTCAAAGCAAAATTAGCTATTTTCCTTAACCTCAGTTCATTTTCTTGATCTAGTTGCTTGTCTAACTGCCTGTCGTTTTTTGGCTTGGTAGCTTCCTCCTCCTTACGTCACTTTTGCACTTGAACTCAAAAATCACCCAAGTAAAAAGTATCTCCATAGTTTGAGGACAATAATAATAATAATACTAATAAATAAATAGAGGTACATGTAAGTTTCAGATAAAAGGGAAATATGTTTTTGGGTTTTGGGGCAATGAGAAACAACTCAAAACCATACTTGTCTCTCCCTTTTCCTAAACATATGAACTAAAAGAATGTATTACATAAAATAAACATTATTAACATCAGACAACAAACCAAGTTATGTAAACCATAAGATTAAATTGAAAACAAAATACCAAACATATGAACTAAACGCTAATTTAACCGCATATTATGTTGACAGAACATTTAGAAGGTGGTATAAATTCTGAGTGGAAGAAACCAATTTTCATTGTTGATAGCAAACTTTTTCACTGAAATTTTTGTTTTAACTAAACTTCTCACTCATCTCAATCATCACTGCAAAACTATACTGTTTCTCTTCAGTAAGGGATCCATTGTGCAAACAAACTCTAAGGTACTGTAGTTTTCTCTCTAGACATTTACATTTTTACATCAGTTGTGAAGAACATGAAATGAAAGAAATGGCAGCTCAAAATATTGACTACCTGATCTTCACGAAACTCGTTGTTGCCTTATTGCGACTGTAGGAAGACCCGAGTCGAGTTTCTAACAACTTGTAATATTTACAACTAAGACGCAGAATCAGACTTTTGCTCAGCATCAGCAGAGGCCTGGACTTGAGCAGCATACTGCAAGTTCCAAAGCACATCCTCAAATGAGGGTCGAGACACTGCGTCGGGAGATATGCACTTCTTTGTGATAGATATAACTCTTGATAACGACTCTTGGGAGCTAGTGGTCAAAACTACTGGATCCACAATTCGTCTCCGGCCATCCGTGCTGCCAAAGGACGCCTGTTGTTGTTTCATATATAAGGATTCAGACACCACAAAGAACATAATAAGCTCAAACAAGTTGACAAGTTTCTGCTCTTTTAGTTGAAGAGCAGAAAACCATTCTAAGAAAAAGAAAGGAAAAAGATGTAAAATACCATGTCATTTAGAAGAAATGTTTCTTCTTTTCCAGTTACAATAGGCCCAACAAGTGATTCAAGCAATATATATCCAAAATTGTAAACATCATTCTCCACCAAGTTTTTCCTGTTGCTGCAAACAAAGACCATGAAAGTTATATACCACTACCTGAGAGCATAGGAGATCATCTACTAAAATGAAAGGAATAACTGGAAGGTGAGCTTTTCTAGTCCAGGTTTTCAGATTCTTTGATTTTGTTTTCTTAAGATTATTCATATGACTAATTGTAAACATGACATGACATAATATTTGCCTACATTCATTTGTTTTCTTACCTTGATTTTGTGCTTTCTCCCTTTGTCTACAAAAAGAAAGGATATGGTATGAGTTCACTTAACAAAAAAGCCAGAAGAAAGCTCAAAATATCAAGCTAACCAACCTCATGCTTTTCAGATTCTTCAGTGATAATTGACGTGCCATAGTCGCTAAGCTTTGGAATTCGGTGTTCATCAAGCAATATATTGTTTGTTTTCAGTCCATTGTTGAATGAACCAGGAATAACACCTGTATGTAGAAAGTGAATGGCCTTGGCAACTCCAATTAAAATTGTCAACCTATCCGACCATTTCAGGACCTTCTCTGGATAAGTTTCTACATTAGGATGGCAGACAAATGAGGTAATGTCAGCATTCCATCAATAAATTGAAAGCTAAAGAGAGCATAAAACACGATCAAAGACTGCATTTCTTTCAGGAATAAAAACCAAGTGACAGTATCTACAAGTTCTACACTAAAACTGTTGTTTAACAAAGATTATTTTGCAACAAACAGGAAAACAAAATCATCATGGGTTGACCTAGTGGCAAAAAAGGTGACATGGTCTCAATAACTAACTAAGAGGTTATGGGTTAAATACATGGTGGCCACCTACTTAGGATGTTGTAGGGTCAGACGGTTGTCCTATGAAATTAGTGTTGGTGCACGTAAGCTCGTCCGAACACTCACGGATATCAAAAAAAAAAAAAAAAAAACAATGAATCGAAATTTTGCTTTAAACTGTTTTGATGGTTAACTAACCTGACAAAAGGGTACGGTAATTCCTGTTTGACACATACTCATATACAAGAAGAACTTGGTTGACGTTTGAGTTGTCATGTCCATCTCCCTCCATACAGTGACCTAAAAGGCCGACTAAATGGGGATGGTGAAGCTTCGAAAGAACATCCAGCCGAACTTTAAGGTTTTGAACTGAATATTTCTTTGATAAAACTAAACACCTTAAAGCAACAAGGGTACCATTCTCCAATTTTCCTCTATAGAGCTGTAGAAGAAAATTAAATAAGTTTCAAATGTGCGGTATAAACCTTAAATTTTGAGAAATAAATACAACATCCTAAAAGAAAGCTTCACAATAAGATATTTAAATGTTGTTCTAAGCATCCTGGGGGCATTTTTAACATCCCTTGTATTAAAGTTGCTGAAAATCAAGTTTGTATTCCAAAGAATTAATCAAAGAGTTTTGAAAAGTTGAAATCCCTTAATGAACTACATGCAATATCACTTGCAATATCTAATTTAAAAATGAGCTCATAGATGAAAGATTAAGGTAAGGAAAGTTAATAAAGATTAAGCATACAAAAGACTTGAAACATCAATAGAAATAAAGCACTACTTTGCAATCAGAGCCTCTATCTCATGAGTTGAAGTTTTTGGGAATACCTTTCCTATAGAACCTTCTCCCAATAGCATTGAATTATCAAAGTTTTTTGTAGCTTCCCTTAGCTCTTGAAAAGAAAATGATCGACATACTGGAACAGTTTGAGCACCTAACTTCATTGCTTGAGAAATAAGCCCTGCCAAAACAAGAAATCCATTAAGTTTTCATAGATGATAGAACATGCCTTAAAAATTCTTCACACATTATATCATTTGTCTATTCAAGATAATATCAAAATCTTATCAAGACATGAAATGTAGCTTGCTGCCTACAGACAAAACACACAACTTACTGGCATTTGCAAGTAGCTCAGATGGAACAGCAGCAGGTGAATTTTCTTGTACAACTTTCGGTGGTACCGGCTGCTCTTGTGCCGTTCTTTTGCACAGCCTTCGGTACAAAAAGAAAACTCCCAAAGCTAAAAGCACTATAACAATTATAGCTCCACTGATGAAGGCAACAATCAATAGTTTTTCTTTTCTTCTAGACTTCCCTGCCCCTGCAAGGGATTCTGCGCAAAATGATGCTTCATGCTGGTGTTGCAAATCAGTTGCAAAACAATTCCCACCAAATTTAACCATTCTTTTGTCTGAAGAACTTCCCAAACAAGACGGAAGTGTACCAGTTAACTTGTTATCGGAAATATCAACATCCCCAAGTTTTACACTGCACCTTAGAGGATTTTGAAGAGTTCCACTCATCATATTTGAAGATAAATTCAGGTATGTAATGTTTGGCAAATTAAACAAGAAAGGAGGTGGCGAGCCCGTCAGTCGATTGGATGATAAATCAAGATGTTGAAGCTGATCCATCTGACCAAAGTGCTTAGGAATTTCACCAGATAAAGCATTCTTGCTAAGTAGAAGTGTAACTAATCCTTTTGGCATGACTGGAAGAACAGAGTTTAACTTATTTTCTCTAATATCCAGTACATGCAAATTGGCTAAAGCACTCAAATCAGGCAGTTCCCCAGATATTTCATTGTGAGACAGATAAACATCAGCTAGTGTTCTAATTTTGCATAATGAAGAAGGAAATTGACCCTTCAGTCGATTGCTTTTCAAGCTCAAAAATGTAAGGTTCGTTAGAGAATCAATCCAATCAGGAACTGTATCGTTGAAAAAATTACCATCAAGAACCAATGAATAGAGTTGAACCATAGTGGAAATCTTAGGTGGGATTTGACCATATATGAAATTCGAGCTCAAATCTAAGAACTCGAGAGAAGAGAGACGATGAATCTTATCAGGAAGTGGCCCCCAAATACCCAGAGAAATTAAGCCGAGAACCCGCAAGCTACTTAACCTTGACAATGTAGTAACGAAGGAATCCATTGAAAACCTCTCAGATAGAGTTTGATTTGGAATTGGAAACCCATTAAACCCTTTAAAATTGACAGGCTTATCCCCTTTAATTATGAGTTCAGTGACTACATTGTCCTGGCACGCAATAGTCATATTTCGAGACGGAGAAACATTGCAGAGGTCGCCATCGAAAGCGTCCATAACTTCCAAGGAAGAAGGGAACTCCAAATGCTTCCTAATCTGCAACAGGATTTGGGTTTGAGAAGTTTGTAGCTGATGAGAAAAGGGAAGGAATAAAATCCACGAAAGACTGATAATAAGGAAAAATCGGAGAGAACCCATTTGAGGATCCTCTGGAAACTAGCCGGTTAATCAACAAGATGATCGAAAACGAAGAGCTAAAGCAAGAATTATCAGCCACATGGTATAAACCTGGAAACCTTTTGACCGATATCAGCAAAAGCGAACTGTCTGGGGAAATTCCCCTGGTCAGGAATTATTCTCCACTAAGGAAGAAAATACAAAAGTACTGGTGTTAAAACTCTAAAAAACAGAGAGCCAAGCCGAGCCTCAGAAGCTCCGACCAAAAGGAAA
The DNA here is from genome assembly GCA_037974625.1 of Cucumis cinereus. NCBI lineage: Eukaryota > Viridiplantae > Streptophyta > Magnoliopsida > Cucurbitales > Cucurbitaceae > Cucumis > Cucumis cinereus. The sequence goes on from JBBPDJ010000014.1 coordinate 1,019,502, forward strand.
GAAAGAAAAGGGAAAGCAAAGCTAAGAAAAATAAAACAGAGTAAAGAAGAGAATCTTCTAAACAGGGTACAATTCCCACAGATAACAAATGCCCAAGAATGAAAAAGCTGCTGCAAGAGAATTCGAAGAGACAAGATACAAAAACTCAAGATGACGATTAGAAAATAAAAACAAGGTATTGGTAGGATAAAATCCTAAAAAACAGAGAAGAAAACAAACAAAAATAAAAAGGGGACGAGGGAAATAGAGACAAATTGATAAAGCAGAGAAAAAGAAAGCACTAGCGCTGCTCTTCCATAAAAAAACTAAAGAACAAGAAGAAGAAGAAGAAGAAGAAGGGAAATTAAAAGGGACAAGAGATAATTGGTGGAGGTAGTTGAAAGGTCCTTTAAGAACAAGAACCAAGACAGAAAGAGCATTAACTACAGCTACAAGGTGGTGTTCTCTGACATTGTAGAGGTCAACATTCTTGTTTGTTTGGAGCAAAAAAATGAAGTGGGGATGGATAAAATGGCGATGGGTGTGAGCCCAAATGAATTCTGTGAAGAAGAAAGGAAGTGAAGTGCGCTGGCGAGTTCTGTGGCGCTGCTAAATATGAACGCCATGCTCGTCTGTTGCTTTGTTTGATTCTTTCTTCATCTTACTCTGTTTTTTTCCGATTTGTTAAATATTTTTCGGTTCGTGATTATCCTACAGATTTCGGGGTATTTACGATATTGCCATCACGTGCTTTTCTTTTTTAGTTATCCGTTTTTATTATTTTTGACTAATCTAAGATGTTACCGTTATAAATGAACCGCCGCAGTCACGAATCACGATTTCTTCCCGCACGCATTATATATAGAGGTAAAATACATGTTTATATACCGATTTTAGTCCATAGCTAGAGATGTTCATTTACCTCGTAGGACCAAGGTCTTACAGATACTCACTCTAATTGAATGAGACAGAGAATTCCGGATTGAACAGAAAATTGAGGAGGGAGCAGGAAAAATTTTCTCCTCGTTCACTAAACAGGAACGGGATGTGATTACATTTCTCATCCTCAGTTTTTTTTTCTTTCACTTCCCTCATTCTCGTCATCTTGCTCTCACTCTCTTCTCGGTATCCTCTCTCTCACCTATTTTTGGTCTTCTCTCACTCTTTATTGTCTTGCTCAACTACATCTCTGATGTTGTGAGCAACATCTTGAGGGTCAAAAATGAATTTAGAGTTTTAGATTTTCCAATTTGATGAAAGTAGATAGGGATGGATTAAAGATTGAAAGAGATATGTGGAATTGGAAAATAAATGGGAAAGAATAATTAGGATATGGTTGATAAATTTTGGTAAGGAAAGTTAATGAGGAGGATATATTCCATAAAGGACAATCAAATTATGTGGGCACCACCTACCTTGTTCTTAATCCAAATACAAACCTTTTTTTTTAATATCAAAATTAAAATAATTGTTAACGACAGAACTCACCGAAATTATTTAGGTTTTTAAATTTTATCAATAATAAATACTGAAAGACTTCAATTAGCGACTTCTTTCATTATCTATTAAGGTCTATCATTGATAAAATCTCTGAAATTTTGTTATATTTTGTAAATATTTTAGTTTATTTTGTTGTATTTAAAAATGTTCTATTAAAATACGTTGACAAAAGGAACCAATAATTTTTTATCTTTTTTTTGTATACTACTAAATATAATCGAACCTCCAACCTTTAGAGAAAAAGATTATGTCAATTGTTACGGGGTTGAACTCACTTAAAATATTGATATTAAATTTAATTTTAGGTTTTAAATTCATTTTTAGTTTGAGAACTTTTATTTTGTTGCATTTTGATCTAAACTTTTGTGGTATCTATTTTCAAATTCTTTCTATTTTGATTATCTTTACCTCTATTTTTTTGTCTCGTAAATCAATTATGTAGCTTTAACTAAACATCGGTTAAATTACGAGTTTAATTGTGTGACTATTAGGCTCTCGGACATTTTAAAGAAATATCTAATAAGTTTTGGAATGTATATTTTCAACTTTATGTGAAGTAGGTCTTTGAACTTTAGAAAATGACTAATATGTATTCTTAAACTTTCAATTTTTTGTTCGATAATAGGCTCCTAGGTTTTTAATATTGTGTCCAATTAATAATTGACATATTCAATATTTTTTAAAGTTAATGAAACTACTAGATACAAAATTGAAAGTTAAGAGTTTCACTAATTACGTATCTATTAGACACAAAATTGAAAGTTTAAATATTTATTAAATATTTATAAAGTTTGATAACTTATCAACTTCTTTAAAATTTAATACCACATAACGAAAAACAAATATCAAAATTCATAAACAAGGCTTTAGATTTTAAGAGAAATTCTTATGGATAACAAAGCAATTGAAACTATTTACTAAATATAGCAAAAAAAGCCTTAAATGTACTAAATAGAGTTTGTCAAATTTTACTATATTTTATAAATAATTTCAATTTTTTACTATATTTAAAAATGCGCATTAATTTAACTATAAATATATAATATTATAATATAATTTAGAAAATGTGAACTGGTAAAAACTAATTTAACTTTTTTTTTTTTTTTAAAGCTTTGGAATCTAAGAAAGCAAACATACAAATTTAGAAATCAAATAAATAATTAAAAGATTGATATTCAAAATAGAATAAACTTAAAATAGTATTAGTGACAGAGTATAATATAACCTTTCTTACAACATACAGTAGAAAAAAATAAAAGAAAAATTATTGTAAATAAAAAACGATAAAAATCTCTACAAATATAGTAAAATTATATTGATTATATATATATATAAATTATTTTTAAATATAGCAAAATAAATCAAAATATTTATAAAATATAACAATATTTTATATTCTATCAATAATAAATATTGATAGACTTTTATCAGTATCTATTAAATGTTATTAATAGACACCGACCAAAAACTAAAATTTTAAATTTGGTTATATTTAGGGAGGAATTGAAAATAAAATGAAAGAAAACCGCCATGAATAAATAATGTGAAACTTAACTGTGAGCCCAATTTAATATCACCTCTCACTTATGCTTCACATGTCACACTTCCATTCAACACCCTTTTTATTTTTATTTTTATTTTTATTTTTAATTATTATTATTATTATTATTATATATATATATATATATATATATATATATATCTACAAATTTTCAAGCCTCTATTAAATTGAATGTGCTCACTCTTTTTTGAAAATACGAATTAATAGTTGATGTAATTTTTAATATCTAACACATGTGTTTCAAAAAAACACGAGATGAAATAAAACTTAATAATGAAATATTTTCAAATATAGTAAAATGAAATAAAATATTTACAAAATATAGCAAAATACCATAATCTATCTACTATAGTACTATTTATTTGCGAGTGAAAATACAAGAATTGGCTTTTTCAACATTTTGACTACTTCCTAAACCGTTTTGTAATAATTTCAAATTTACTTTGATATGGTCCTTCTTCTAAACTTTGTATAATAATTCATATCAAACATAATTAAATATAAGTAGATATCTCTATTTATATGCTTGATTTCAATAGATGTGTATATAGACAAGTGTTTGAAATGCAACTGTCACATGTAATGTTGTTGGCATTTTTAAACCAAAGTTTTTGTAATTTAAAAAAAAAATGTATAGTTGTATTTAAAAGGGCTTCAAGACGTACTAAAACCCTATTTCATCTTTTAAAATTATAGTTTGTTATCTACTTTTTATTGATGCTCTAAAAAATGAAACCAAATTTTGAAAAAGAAATAATAGTTTTTGTCTTTTTTAAATTTGATTATAAAATTAACTATGGTAAATTAGAGAGAAATTGATTACATAATTTGGAATGAAAATGACCAAAACAAATAACAATTTTACTAAGTCCAATGACCAATCACATATCCACTTGACTCAAAAATTTAAGATGATTATGTAATTATTATTATTTCTATGTACCAAATTTAGTTAAGCAATAATGAGAAGAAACTGGGATCAGTAAATCAGTCAACCAACAAGATTCCTTGAATGAAAAAAATAAAAATAAAAATAAAAATAAAAAAGTGGGCTCACATTTTCATGATAAAAACCATACATTTCAACAAATATTCAGAAAATAATAAAATAAAATAAAATAAAATAAAAAAGCATCTTCATGCTCTGATTTTGATTTTATGGATAAAAGAGCCAAACTTGTAATCTCCAAACTTTTTCAATACCAAACAATCAAAATAAGTTTGGTTGTAAAATGGGACCATCTTTGCCTAGATATAGATATATTTTAGTTCCCTCATTTTAGTTTTACACGTTCTTTTTTTTATATATATCTTTTAGCCATTTACATTATCCCCATCCACCCTTATCCATTTATTTATCTTCAATTCAATTTATTTTAGAAAACTACAAAGCAAACGTTAAGATAAAACATGCACTAGATTGTAATAACTTGACAATTTTTTTCTTC
>JBBPDJ010000014.1:1030142-1059624 GCA_037974625.1 Cucumis cinereus
CGATCTATATAATTCAACTTTCTCATAGGTTTTAATTATAATTGTGGCCTTACAAAATCCTTCATGTTAACACTTTTGAAATTCTTACAAAAAATTGAAGCAACTAAATAACTAATTATAAAATTTTAAAAATTTATGGGCCTTATACATTATCTTCATCCTTATCCATTTCTTTATCTTCGGTTCTTGAGGATATATATATATATATATATATATATATATAAATAAAGAAGAACAATAAAGAATAATGAAAATAAAGTTTTAATGTTCCAATTTTTATTAATTAGATCGTTACTGAATAACCCTTTAACTCAGCATACCCAAGTTGTGAACTAAAATGACAATTCTAATAGAAAAATCCCTGGTAGTTTTAGAGAATAATTTCAAATTTTAAGGTTAAATTTGTCTCTCACTCACTGATTTAAGCTTTTTGATCACCACTTTTAGTGTCAATCAATGATTTAAGATGACATTACAACAGTCTGGTCTAAAATGTCCTACATTTGAGAAGAAAATAACATTACAGAGTTTGATCGCATGCCTTCTTTGGATCACTTGTTTTGCTACCATCTTAAAATCACTAAAGGCACGGTCGAGCAAGGACTATCTAAGACTATAATAACAACATTTTTGCTATAGTAAATACTATTTTGTAGTCTACAATTAACTATAGTCAATACTATTTCAAAACTCCAATTTCTACAGTTTTACTAGTTTACATTCATCATTTGTTTCTACGATGTTTACTATTTTCTTCTCAAACTAAAGTGGTTTAAACCTCAAACACATATTATTACAATTCAAACTAAAATAATCTGACACCTAGTCCAACTCCAATATCAAATTTATGGCCTGCAACGCCCCATAATTAACTCATAAGATTTGGCTTATAGATGGAGATAAGTTTAATTATATACCCTCCTTTTAACATTTGAAGAGGCTATTGAATGTAGAATAAGTAATTCATAATTGTCAGAACAAAAATTGAATAATTAAAAGCAAAAATCTACCAAACTTCTGATCTCTTTGACTGTGACCAACATCAAATCAGACAGAAGACTATAGTCAACTACATGTGGTTAGATTGCCCTCTGCCTACCTTACATTGAGGTTGAGTTAAATGCCTTCAAATAATTAACAAACCTGCTATTCTATTACTACCTATTTTTAAGAACTTTGTTCCTTGTTAGGCCATACACTTCTGAACATAGGTTACTGAACTAGCTCCGAACATGGCTATCAATATATCACCATATCCCAAATATAATATATATCTCTATTTTTTTTGTAGACTACTACCCTATGAATTGAATTTGGATGTCTTATCATGTCCACAAAATTGTTTCTTGAGGCATTATTATATACAAGGAAAACCCTTATTTAAACCTACCATCAATAATTTAGATGTCTTGGAATGCCTTCAAACGATCAAATACGTACTTTCTATCTTAGCATTATTTATGTTTTTTACCATATATTTAAAAAAGTGCACTATATAAACTTTCTAACCTTAGAGACCTTAATTTTAATTTTGTACTTCGTATTTTTTTTTTTTTTTTTTGTCTTATAATGTTAGTGAACCATATAAATTTGTATGACAATTCTCTACTCCTTTACAGTTTTTCTGTTTTCTTTATTTATCGATGGAAAACATTACTAATAGTTTGGTTTAATTTTATTCTTCCTTCTCCTCCCACTTTGAGCTATACCAAGGTGAATTGCAATATTCTTTAGCCCTTTCTCACATTTTCACTCGTCTTAAACCAATCCTATGAAATGCTTTCAAACTAGGAAAGCATACGTCCAAATAATATGTCCAGTGTACCAAGAAAGCTTCTACTCATGATCCAATGATTTCACACAATAACACAAAAGGACGAGAGGATTTAAATGAGAACGATAATGACCATTGTTAGGACAACAAATCTTCAAATATCTCCACAACAGTATGATATTGTCTACTTTGAACATAAACCCTCATAACTTTGTTTTAGTTTCACTCGAAAGACTCTGTACCATTGAAGATAGTTATCATCCCTTATAAACTCATGATCATTCTCTTATTGACCGGTTTTGAGACTTTGATTGTATTTCCAACCACCGATGTAACAAAAAAAATCATGTTTCTTTAGCAGAAGAAACTTATTCAACCTGTTAGAGATAAAAATGTACCTTTTACCTCCAAATCAGGCCCATGATTTTGGAGAGGCCATAAGCTTTAGACATTTTCCCTACATAACATCCGAAAATAGACACAAGTACAACAAGTCAAGGCTTACGCCTTCGAAGTGGCAGAATTCAAAAGCAGTCCAGTTTCAACTCCCAAACGGCGTAGAGACAGCTCAATATAATTAACAAAACAGAAGTGGAATATCCAATTACTTTGTTGGTTGAGGGAATAGGATCCAACGACAGAAGAGTATAGATCAGACTTTAACGTGGTTTTATGCAGAGTTGATATAAACCAACTTGAAACAGTAAAACACAGTACTTTTCTTAAAAGCTAGCTGGTTGTGCTACTGCTTAAGCACGCAAGTGACAGTAGGCTTGAGAACATGCTCTTAAAATACGACAAAAGATGAAGAGCCTGATGTTACCATAGGTCCAAAGTTCAATATTTGTAAGCTCATAGATTGGATTGGTCATTGGAGGACAAATATATACTGATTTTATTTTTTGTCTGTCAATGCAGAAGACAAGAATTACAATACAGCATTACCATTCCAGTAGATGGAATGGATATTCATTGCAACTTGGAAGTTGATGTTATGAGTGATGCAGCTAATAAGTGCAATGACCAGAAAATTACTTAGCAGATAATTGTTGCAGATTCATCCAACAGTTTGAGAGGAGTCCCTGCACGCAGCATAAGGGGAAAAAGGGTACTAAAAAAAGGTTAAATTACAAATTTAGCCATTGAACTTACAATTTTTTTGAAATTGACAGATCTACTCTACACAAAATTGAATGTATATGATTTCATTAGACTTAAAGTTCAAATTTATATTCAATAGATCAATTTATTTTTTAAAAAAATTCAAGGATCCATTATGCATTAGACACAAAATTAAAAATTCAGGAGCTTATTAAACACGGATTGAAAGTTTAGGAAACTATTAGAAACTTTTGAAAATTTAGAAACTAAATAAACATCAAGCCTAAAGTTTGGAAACTAGACTTGTAATTTAACCAAAAGGCCGAGAAACAAACAAAAGCCTATCTCGGCCTTGCCTTTTCATTTGTTAAATTACTGACACTATCAAATCTCAAAATTTACCCCAGCCCACCAAAAAGGGCCACAGGCTACCACGGGAAAGTAAAATTGAATGCAACCCTTCGATTTTAGGAAAATGTAAGGAGCCAGGAGAAAAGGGTAAAAGCACTCACTGTGTAATAAGGTTGCACTTTTATTTTTCCGATTAATGTTGTTGTTCAGCGCATGATTGGTCAGTAGAAGATTCCAGAAAAGAAATTACAAGATCAGCAGCTTTGCATCCGGAGGCTATAGATTTGCCAACAGACAAACCATCCCTGTGGTTACCTACATGGTACGTGATTCATAAGGCTGACAATTTACAACTTACAAGGCATTAAAAGTATGCAAAGTTTACTGTGTGCACCCATGCATGTAAAGGTGCATGTCCAATGGTTATCAAACGCGGAGGGTCTAAATAACTGATGCCACCATTTTTAGAGAGTCAAAATATAATACTAACAATGAATATACATGGAAATACGTGGGCAACTGCCAGAAATGACATCGTACTTATTATTTGAGATAGGAAAATCGAAAGTAACAAACAGTATGACACATTAGATCACATCATACGATTTTAACATTTTGCTTAGGCTCCAAATATGTAGGAAGGGTTGTAAAGTAAAATAAAACGAAAACAAAAACCAAAATATTCAAGGTATCATATGATTTAAGAAAGAAGTTCAATGATTGTATAAACCTTGAACTTACAAGCTTTCTATAAGAGATATTTAGCTTAAAACTTTTTAAACTAGTAATTATTTAAAATGGTATCAAAAAGGAGATTCTATTGGAATCTTCATATGCTTCTCCTCTTGAAAGGAAAAAAAAAAGAAGAGAATCTTCATATTATTATTTACACCTTATAGTTAATCTCGTTTTTTACATGAGGAAAACTAATCATCAATCCAAATATAAGAGGATGCACAAAAAATAAATTTTGGTCTAACTTAAAAGTTTTAAGGGTTATAACAAGCTCAAAATCTTATTCTAATTCAGAACACTTGAAAATATCCATCTACAGATTCAATAGTAGTTTACCTGCATAAAAGAAGCCAGGAAGATTTTTTTCCATTGTTTCAATTGCCTTCACAACTGAATCATAGTTACGCCCATATAAGGGAAATGCTTTGCTCCAATAGAAATGGCTGTCATTGTACATATAATGAACCAGAAGAAAGTGTGAACACACGGGTTAGTTCTTGACATATTTATTTTTAATCAAAACCATTAAAAGTGATAAGATGAAAATTGATTGATAAATGAAAGTTTGTGTACTTGACAAAAGTGGGCTCTTCTTCAACTCCCAACAGCTGTCTCAGATCCGTTGTAACAATTTGCTTCAACTCGTCCCTGGAAAGCAAGTGAAGGAAAGGTTAGCTGCAATTTGAGAGAATAAAACAGTAATAATAAGAAGAAAAAAACAACTTGTTGAATTAAATCATGGCAGCAAGAAAATTTTTGTTTGTATGCATAATAATGAAAACCAAAAAGAGCTCTCCGAACGTTGATGACTTTGCAAGCTCCCTGTTTCGACTCCCTCCAATAAAAGTAGTATACAGATACTCATCATTTGATGCACGATTTGGAAACATCATGGAGGAAAAGAGTGTGCCTGTAGAGCTGAATTATTCGTTTGTTTGGAGGAACAATGTAAGTTTTCGGTAATCCAAAAGAACATATAAATGTTACCAAGGGTTCTTAAACCATTTTGTTGTTCTAAGGATGGTACAAGAACTCCAAATCCTTCCAGTGGTCGCTTAACACTCTCCTTTCTGAAGGTAGTTATCATGACCGATAAAGGCATGTAGGCCACCTGTAATAAGAATAGTGAAGTCTACTTCAGCTACCCTTGAACAACGAATGTCAACTATACAATTTTCCTCACCAATTTTTCTGATTTCCAACATCTGTACAAGAACTAAGACAGATAAAATCTAAGTTGCTTTGTGGTTTTAGTAGACCCCAATACTTTATGCGTACCAAAGGAAGAAAGAAAAAAGTCGTGAGGGGAGTTCAGGTGTTTAAACTGTGGGAATGAGAGTGTGATGTAAGTGATGGGTAGTTGAGTTAGGAAGTAAGCAAGAATGATGTCACAAACATCCATCTGGCTATTGAAGTGAAACATTGAGAATAGAAATTGGGCAAGAATTTATGCGTGCATTGGTTTAGGTGTTACAAGCAACCATCCAAACTATTGAATCAAAGTATATAGACAAACAGAGGTGATTGAAGTGTTCTTCATATTTTCTTAAAATTATATCTAGGTACAATAGCAAAGCAAGTCAACGATGTTGGACAAGAGCTTCACCACTTAAACTAAAATAAAAGAAAAATTCAGACTGTAGTCACTTTCTGGTGGACCATAATTTTTACTTGTATAAACATTTGCAAAGAACCATACCATATAGCCCAAAGAAAAATTAAGTTCTCCGAGAAATAACAATAGCAAATTGCTCTTCTTTTCATAAATCAGTGCTTGTTACCTCGGGAAGAAAATTTAGTGGAAATGGAATTCCTCCTTTCATAAATTTCATTTCTCTGACACTGCAAACAGGAGCCTGGAATAAGACAAGCTCCAGGTCAGCTACATTATCGTTAACTAAAAGAGTCATTAGATGCCTCAACCTATTATTAATCAGCAGAAAAAATACAAACTTAAAAATAAGACGCTTTAGAAAATAACAATCAATTGATAATAGAATTTAAATATTTGCCTATACTCAAGATCAAGTTGGTATCTGAAACAAAAATAAATGTAATTAAATTTAACTTTATCCCTAGAGATGGTCCCAGTCAAGCAAATCAAAATTCTTTCAAACAGTGGTACCCAGTTCTAAACTTGTAATGCCCCTATATAGTCATACAGATATGAGGTTTGACATAAACTTCGCTCATTTTTCTTCAATAAAGGAAAACTTACCACAGTACCTTCAGTAAAGATCTTCTAACATAATGAGAATTGTGCACATCAAACACATTAGTAAGCTAAGATATGCATAAAAAGGAAACAAAATTCTTCAATGGGACTAACCGTCATGATAACAGCGTCAGCAACTAAATCCTTTGAATTCTTGTCCTTAGAATAAATGAGTGACCAATTTTGTGATGCGTACTTCCCAGCATTGTAAGATAATGAAAAAACTTCAGATCTTAACTTAAGCACGTCTTCACCAAGCTCTTTGCTTAGTGTATCAGTGAGTGTCTGCCACAAGATAGATTAATCCAAATGTTTAGTTTCAGCTGAGGACACAACAGTTATCCATGTAAAACATGGGTTATTGACAATTGTCAAGAGATAAGTTAGTAGAAAATGGACTAAACCACAGTGAAACTAAATGAACCAATCCTATAAAAGAGGGAGATAAAAGAAAACGCCGGAGAAGGTACCTGCATTCCATTCTGAAAGGAAAAGGAACCACGGCGAGGTTTCTTTTTTCCTGTAGTACCATTTCTCACACCACCACTTTCCTTTTTGGTAGACAATTTTGAGCATACTAATCCAGCTAAAATAGAACCAAACCTGAGGAAAGAGAAAGCTTACGACCAAAAAATCAATACATATTGTATAAAATGCATTACAATGTCACAGCAAGACTTCTTCTAATTATAGACAGAAATTTATAACGAGCCAATTCTAGAAAGCTTGTATAATATTCAGACCAAAGATAGACATCGTATACAGCTAGAAAGGCTAAAGCAATTCTAATTTGATTTTCATTTGCTAGATAACGAAACTGCATGGTGCAGTGCAACAAAACTTTTAGACCCAGATTACAGAACGTGTAGAGCCATCCATCAACACACTGATTACAGTAGTCGTAGAAATGTTAACTTTCATCAATTTGGAAATAAAGTTACCAAGATATATTTTCCCGATACTCTTCCAATGCTTTTAGGGGCAAATACAAATATCCGTGTGGACTGAAGAACTCTCATCCAATCCTAAGTGCATGATTTGCACCAGAATGACTTGATTGAAGTTCGATTAGAGCAGTAATAATTTAATGGGTTATAAATAAAGAAATATCATAAACTTATTATTTAGGTTTCTAAAATCACAATAGTAATAAAGTAATTCAAAGTGAGGATAAGTACTAATATTACCTTTTCTCTATATTCCACAGCTCCGGAAATGAATGACTCATCTATTAGCAAAAGTTAAAAAAGAAGCAGAACCAGAATAGTTACAATAGGATAATAACACATATGCCCCTGCCTAAAACTTGATTGATGAAAAACATTTTTACTCGCATGATTGGAAGCAAAACTCGACCCTAAGCATGACAATCGTCATATATGCAAACAACGACATTAACTTGAGTTTATTTTACTAGTATGATTTTAAAAAGAAATAATAATAATACAACCATGTTTGTTTTATAACTAAAAACAAGAAACAGAAAAGCTAAATGCTAGTACTTACAGAAAGAGAGTCAGGATCTCCAGCACTTGTACCAGCAACAATAGGGTCAATTAGATAGTCGACAACCTTGAAATTCAGGAGAAGTAGAATAAAAAAAGGCATTCTATAAACAATACTCAATAACAAATAACTGAATTATTAGGGCCCGTTTGGTGAAGGGTTTATAAAAAAAAAGTTTTTAAATTCATTTTTCAAACTAGTTTCAATAGTAACGATCATGTTACTGCTATTGTGAACATTGGAATTATTATTACAAAGAAAGAACTTCCGTTACTTTAAAAATCAATTCGTTCATGCGAACACTCTTTAACCGAGAAAAAAAATCCAAACGTGTTCTCATTGATTTTTCTTTTTTAAAAAAATTGAAGAGACCAACTAAAGCACAAAATTACCTCTTTTCCAAAATGGCGCTGAAAGAACCCACCCACACTGAGACAAAAACATGAGAAACCAGTGCTAAGATCACTTCCTCAAAAAGTTAGAACAAAAGAAGTGAAAATTTTGGTGAAGTTATTTTTGAAATGTAGAGAAATGAGTCGTCACCTTTCGTCAGAACCATCATCTGACACTTTTGATGAATCATACTTTTTCCACAAAAATGGCTCCAAAATGATCTGAAACTGCAGAGAACAAGTGAATCAGTAGTATGGAGGAAATCTTTATAATGTGTGTTTGTGTAGCAAGAACTCCCTGCAGAGAGAACTCTAGGAAATTCGTGTACCCTGTCAATGCAACCGATGCCCAATAAAAGACCAATAACACCTTTCACCTCCCTCCTGCCAGGACTCTTTCATATGCATTTCAGTACCATCAAATTAACCACCAATCCACCCAGATATTGCCAGCTCATAACATTTTACAAATACATAGAACTCAAAGACACAATAGTACAACCTATTTAACAGATCTTGTTCAAGTAAGGTCATAACATTTCCCAAAAACTATATATTTTCACAAAAGCTATATAAATAAAAAGTACTAAAGTATTCTCCATAGCTATGGCTACTTCCTGTAGGCTGATTCATCGCTCTTCTTTCTCTGTGCGTGAGTGGAACTCTCTGTGCGCTTATCATCACTACCTTCCATGCAACTTTGCATTTCACACAAACTTAGGAGAAATTGAAAGAGAGTGAAATTCCCATAGACTGCTAGCTTCAACTTCATCATAACTATAGGCACCACCATGAAGAACTAAACAGAGGAATATCTTGATTTTACTGGATTACTCATCCTTCTTTTTTTTCTAGCTTTCCTCGAGAAATATGTATACTGTGTCTTTTTTTTTTTCTAGTTTTCATTGAGAAAAATGAATGCAGGGGTAGAAACCTCACAAAAAGAGTCTTGATATTAACTACCTATACGGGCTCCAATTTGAAAGAATAAAATCAAGCTAAAAAATACAAAACGACTGAAAGATTCACCCCCACAAATAGGTGATAAATATAACAACTTTCCAAATCTCCTCCATGATCTATAACCCCCTCTAGAATTCCTACTATTCCTCTCGACCTCGCAAAATGAGGGGGAAAAGGCATGTCAAAAGTCTACGTCCTTGTCCTGGAAGGAAGGATTCAAAAGAAACTCCTCCATCTTAGAGCACCAATCTAAGCGCCAAACAATGGTTCCACAAAGACAGAGCAAACTGGCAACCCCATATCCTTCTACATTGATACAAATATTACAGGATAAAGGTGCCATGAGACCAAAGAATAATGTCTATCAAGAAGAAGCACCAGAAGACTCAAAGTCCCGCACTCTTCTATCGAATATCAAACTTGTGTAAGTATTCGTACATTTTTAAGAGATCAATTCATTATAAACACTAATAACATATATGCTTCGCTGAACATCCCTCTAATGTCTGGTAGTAAACAAACCTTTGATTTTGCAGAGAGAAAGTTGCTCTTGATCAAGGCAATGGGATTTGTAGGCACCTAACCTCAGTCGTGTAAACAAAACAACATAAGAGACAGACTAAGAATGTAAAACAAAATTCATGACGCACCTAAATCATTTATTAGAAGCACAAAAGCAAGGACTTACCAGTACTGGCACCCCATTCCTCACTATATATCGTTTATTTTGAGAAATTGGCTGCATGAGGGAAAACAATTTACCTACTTAGATACATTCCACTCAGTGATTGCCATGCATATGCAGAATGGAAAATTAAATTTAATCATACATAACGAAAGAAATAACTATTACAAATTGTTGTTTCTCTCGAAGTCCAAGATCATCAAGTAAGCGCTGGACCTCTGGTTCACTCTCAGTCTACGTAGGCTCAAGAAAATAGTTCAGCTAATTCAATGGCAGAATATTTGAGATGGTTCAAAATATTGATGAAAATCCCTAGTGAAGAAAAATGTTAGTCTAATTACTGTCAAGAAAGCTTGCCATTGTATTCGCTCCTTCATCCCAAATAAGTCCTTTGTATGAGACGCTTCTTAACTTTCCTCCGGCTCTTTCATCTGCTTCAAGCACCGTAACATCGAAACCATGTGATTTCAATCTGTAGGCTGCAGCAAGCCCACTTAACCATAATACAGACAAAATCAAAGTCAGCCTCACTGGAGGATACTGAGTTTACACAGGTTAAAGAAATTATTAAATCACAGATATTTTTTATAAGAGAAGAGACAACAGTATTAGCAAAGAACAAGGAAATGAAGTCACGTAAGCGCTTTCAGGAATTTTTAGAAGCGCTGATGGCCTTCTCTCATCCTAAGCCCTCTCCATCCCTAAAAGTTCTTCGATTTGTTTCAATCTAGATATGTCATAGGAAAGCTCTAGTTGCACAATTCTAGAGGATCTTAGATTTTTCTTTTAACCAACTCCTGTGAAAGCTTCAAGCAACCACTAAACAAACTAAAGGGTTTCTCCATCAAGTTGCACAACTCTAAAGGATTTTAGCTTTGTGTTTCCAGAGCAACACTTAGGACCCTGCGGGATAATCCATTAAACAGATGTTCAGTCTCCAATGGTGCATTATTTCTCTCAATTACATTGTTTCGAGTATGCGGACCAGTTTACTTTACACGAATAAAAGTACTGGCCAGAGGAAATGAGATAAAATTTGAAGTTGAAACCAACACTAAAAACCAAAGCCCATATTATGAATTATAAGTGAAAATTACCAATCTAGAAAGACCAGGCGAAAACTACATTATAAACTTAAGAAATTAAACTAAATCATCATAAACGCGAATGCAACTAAATTATCGAACTATCATTACCACAACTCAAAAATTAGTACATAGAATTCATTTCTGTGCCTCACTACTTACAATAAAAACACCACCATATAAGCAGAAGCTACAAAATTAGAGAGATAACAACATACCTAACACCAGCACCAACAACAGCCACCTTTTTTCTGGAGGCTACAAAATCGAAGAAGATGCAAATAATTAAGCTACATCCAGTAAATTTCAGCTCAAAAAGAAAAGCACCATCTACATAGCTACGGAAACTGCTATGATAAAGATAATTCGAGGAGAAATGGAAATCTACTACAAACTCGTATATCAAGAAAGTTGGTGATAGTTACATTGTGAAGACTTCATAGTACAATCCAATTACAGAATGACGACAGCTAAGAAGTGAATATTTATCAATGATCAATGCAATCAAAGTGAAAATGCGTTGAGAGAGAGAGAGAGAGACTTTGGTGGTCTTGTTTGGCTGGCGAGGCCATCTATGCGTAGCTTGAACCTTGGTTAGACTAATGCTATGTCAAAGTTCTTCAGAATCCTACATGAGAAACTTGGGAAAGAGATAACTGTCAGAACACAGGAAATGCCGCCGGTTTAATTTGAATGGGCCGTTATATTTAATGGGCCATTGACGTCGATACTAATGGGCCTACACAGGCCCTTTCAAAAATTCACCATGCTAATAATAATTTAATGATAATTAAAAGAAAAATTTGGAAGAATGGCTAATTTTAGGGGCGATTAAAAAAATGTCAAGATTTTTTAGGAATATGAAAAATAAAGACAAAGAAAATAATTCTAAAAAAGTATTAGTTAGTTTTTTTTTTTTTTTTTGCCAATTTTGCGAGAGAAAATATTACCTAGTTAAAGTTTCGGGGAGTGATTGATTTTAGTTGTCAAGACGAGTCTATTTCTATTTGCACAAGAGTTTGTATTATCAACTTGAAGCTTAGATGCTTGATTATTTCACCTTATATTGCAAAGAAACTAACAATAATGATAATTGTTATGAGTGGTTTTGGACTGAATGATATAATTGATAGAAAATAAGATCAAGAAAATAACAAGGTTTGTGCCAAAAATAGCACAATTCATTGAAAATGGAGTTAGATGAGAGGATTAGTGTGTGTCAAAGCCCAAATTAATGTGCTTGTCCTCGATAGACCCTAGTAAAAAGTGAATGGGGTATGTCCTAGCATGCCCTAATCTAAAGCATCATCATAGGACCAAAGTGGATTTATGGAAGAATACTTTGACTTGACCAAGACAGAGATCGACCCTAGCCAAACATGAAATGGAATGAGTCTTTCGACCCGATATGATATGATTATCTTAAAACAACCCTTAAATCCTATTGAAACATCATAGGTTAAAAACTCTATAAAAAAATCATTTTAAATTGATATGAGGTGGCTTGAATGTACTCTCTAATGTACACGTTTTTTCTAAAATATCAGAGTATATGTGTAACTTTTATCTATAAAAATATTTAATAAATTTTACGAGTATAATGATTTGATTTATGAGTATTAAATATTAATTTAGAAAATATATCAAATATATATATAACGTAAGATCGAAATATAATAATCATGAAAGTTTAATTAAGAAATAAAAGAAAATAAAGGCCAAGTTATTTTCATAGGATACAACTCCCTAAAAATCATAATAATTGTGACATTGACAATGTTGTTATGATTTTGAGCCAAATTTCAAGCAATCAAAATTTCTTCTCTTACCAATATGTTTGACTCATCCTAATTATCTTGAATTATTCTTCCTTAATTTTGTGTTTGGTATGAAAATTAAAAAGGTTCCAAATATTTAACTTATGAGTAATGTCAATTGGCCATCAATAATTATAATGAAAATGTGAGGTATATAGGTTAATCTATAATCAATAAAGACAGTTTGACTGTAAAACTGATGTTAATCAATCTGACTGCGTTTTGAAAATTTAAAATCCACACAAAGATATCATTACTGTTTTATTTTCGTTATGGCTACATACAGTATTGCTGTTACAATAAGATAATTACGTATGAATCACATTTATTGTGATCATTATAAATACCATATAGCTTAGTATATACTATAGTTAAAAGAAACATTCAACCAAATGCAAATCATACATAGATTTCATTGTCCTACAAGAAACAATGCTACATATTATTTAGTATCATTAGTCACTTGGTTTTGCCGTCATCTTATCTTTTTCCCAATGTCATTACTTCCTTGCTCTTGCCTCTTCCCATCCTTCAACCCCACGTTATGTTGGTTTTTTATTTATTTATTTATTTATTTTAACTACAAAAAAAAAAGTATATATAAGAAAATGATTTGTTTTTTATATTAATAGAGTATGTCTTATAAACACAACTTTTGTTAGGGTAGGTATCTAGAAGTAGGAAACATATTTCTAAATATATATATATCTTATTAAATAAAAATGAGAAGAAATTATTTTACGTAACAAAACTTTTAAAATTATTTACAAATATAGCAAAATATCACTTTTTGTTTTTGATAGACTATCATGATAGACACAAATAATAGTTTATCTTGACCTATCGTGGTTAATTGTAGATAGTGTTATGTAAATATTTTGGTTCATTTTGCTCTATTTGAAAATAACTTATTGTTAAAAATGTGAGTTGTGTCCAATTTTTTCAATATAAGATCTTCAATAGGTGTAAAGTGTATATTATAAAAAATTAGGTCTATTTCATTTCATCTCTAAAATTTTGAAATTAGAAATTTAATTGTTGAACATTGGATTTTTTAAAAGATTACAAGTTGTACTAGAACCAAATCTGAAAGTTTTAATTTTGTATTTATACTTAATACATCAATTCATTTTTAAAAAATTCAAACTTCTCGCTAACTATTAAATACAAAATTAAAAGTTAAATTTACTGTATATTCCTAAAAAAAGACATAGATATAGAAAATGTTAAGGCCACCGACATAAAGTTGATGGTCGGTGGAATAGTCCATTATTGCTTATTCAATATTTAGAGTCCAACTACTAAAACTTACAATTAACTTCAATATTGTTATTTCGAATTCTTATTTTATGATTACTATTTCCATCATCCTCTCTTTCTTACAATGTTTTATATTTTATAGTACAGGTAAAATAGTTCACAAGGTAAACACAAATCATTATAATCTTAATAAAATAACATGTATATCAAATCCTAAACTACTATATCTCACAGACTCTTAAACAAGCAGAATGCATCATTTCATTTGTCTATCTCAATATTGAATGTCATTACACGTCATTTCATTTGTCTATCTCAATATTGAATGTCATTACACGTATTGATGTCTATCTCGATGTGCTATTTTAACATAGATTATAACAATCAATTCCGTCAAAGAAATCGTTGGTTTTAAAAAAGAAAAAGAAAAACATAATTTGCTTGAGATTGACGATATTGGAAGAGAAGCAAAAGTTGGGAGTCTGAGGGGATATGATTAAAGTGGATCCTACTTTGTTAACCAAACTTAATTTTTTAGTCTATTATTGTTTTGAATGTGGTCGCCTCCCTCTAGTTTTCAAATGCATAACTTTTAATCTTATCGTTATACTTATCTTTTTAATTTCTTCCAACTTTCAAATTTTGAAACACACAAAAGAAAAATAAAAAAAGAGCAAAATTAATACCTTTTTAAACTATATTAAAAGAAGTGTCACGATAGATTTATTCATACAAATGTCTAATCCAATGTAAATAATAATAATAATATAAGTGTCTATCAGAAATAAGAAGTAAAATTTTGTAAATATTTTTCAACAGTTTTGTCATTTTTAATAATATAATTATTATCTTATTATATTTATTTTTTAAAAAAACTTCATTTTTATGACCTTAAAAGAAATGAAAACAATTTTAAAAGTAGTAAATCAAACAAGATTTGTATGTAATTTTTTATTCTAAAATTTTATATTTTTAGAAAAAAAAAAAAAGATTTGATAAGTAATTGGATTATAGTAGATGAAAAAAAGGTGAATGATGATGAATGGACCACAGAAGTTTGAAACATGAAAAGCTCCAATTGTTGATGTTGAGTTGAAGAGAAGGGTTGGGTTGTGGCGCCCGCCCCCCACCAATTTGAATTCTAATGGACACATTCGGTTACCACTTACCAAATAGGGCATCACACAATATGTGGGGTTAGAACTTTTTAAATAATTCTTTCTCTCGTAGTTCACTTGTCTCCCTCCATTTGCGAGTTACGAGTTAAGAAAACACATTCAGATAGAAGTGTAAACGACATTCTCTCATCTAATGTTTTTCTTGAAAGGACGTTGTGAAAATGAGAAAGAAAAAAAAAAAAAAAGAATGTCTCTCCATAACCTTAGCCGAATCAATAAATAAAGAAACCTCAATTTCGCATAACGACTTCTTCATATCACACCTTTTATCACCTCCAAATAGTCAAATTCAACCAAGACGAGTCCAAAAAGTTCATACATATTGCATGCCCTTGAACGACTTTTACCTCCTCTCAAATGATAATGTGTTGCAAACCAACCAAATGAGCATGACCAAGTTAGTTTCTAAATTATAGTAATAATATACATTATCAAAATCCCAACTACCCAGATTTACATTTTACCTAATCTTAACTTAAAATTAATATTTTCTAGAGTTCCAAAATTAAATTAAATGACTTGAAACTTCATTAACCAAATAAAAAGTTTTTTTGTGGGGTTAATTGGGAAATTAGGGTAGTTTGAAAAAAAAAAAAAACAAATTGGTGAAAATGGGTGGTTCAAAACTTTTTTTAGGAGAATTAGTCTTTTTTTTTTTTTTTTTTGTCTTTAGTAAAAATTTGTTCTTGAAGTTTGGAATGCTTATTTTAGGTGGGATCCCACGTATAAATTACTTTAATTCTTTCTTTACAAAACCATTTCCTTTATTTTTTTAAAAAAAATATATAATATCACTCATTTTTTATAATTATTTATCTTACTATGTGCACATATCTTTTCATATTTTTTAGTAATATTAAATTTAATTAAAATGATTCATATTGTCATTTAAATAATTTACCTAAAGATTAATATAAATATGTTTTCCTATTTTAATGTATCAATTTTAGTTTTATTTTACTAAATTTGTAAACTATGCAATATTTAAAAAAGAAAACTACAATATGATGTGATAAACTAAATTTATTACCTAGCTAAGTAAAATTGTATAGTGTTGCAATATATAGAAATATCAAAAGTTCTATTTTTTAAAAAAAAAAATTTTGAGTTATGTTAATTGAGTAATAAAAATGTATGAAATTTTAAATTCTACGTAAAATATTATCTCGCTAAACAAAATACTGATTTTATATAATCAACAATCTTACATCATATTTATATAAAAACTTATTAAATAATAATTATCTTACCATAAAAAAAAATATCATAACTTGGATATATAGACAATCGATTATAACAATCATATGGTAGTAGTTGAAGTATATAATTATACTTTAGCTAATTTTAAACTGAAAGTTTGTGGAAATCATTCAAAATGTATTGAAATGTTGATGATGTTTTTTTTACGTGAAGATAGATATTATTTAATGAATTATTAGAAAATATAATGTAAGATTGCTAATCACATAAAACTATTATTTTGTCTATCAAATTAATATTTTGTATAGAATTTAAAAACTCGTGGTTTCATATATTTTCGTTACGTCAATAGACGTAGTCTCAATGATTTTTAAAATATATAATTATTCATTAATTTATATTAAAAATATTAGAACTTTTGATATCTACACCTAACAATGTTTTAGATTTTTAATTTATTAGTTTATTAGCAAAATGACAAAATACCAAAATAATTTTTTTCAAAACTACCCTAATTTTCCAATTAACCGACTTATGTGTATGGATTGAAATTGTAATTCCCTAACTAAAAAATAAATAAATAATTGGGAATCGGTTGTGAAAGTTGAACAATGGTGTGGGGCTGTGTCGAGACTTGAGAGTTTGAATGGTTGGAAATGCCAAACGTCGCCGTTCTTAGAATTTAAATCTGAAAGGTTGGCGAAAATGATTGGACGGTTGAGACTGAGAAGAAACAAGTCAACGACTGCCAAGGACGGTAGTCAAATTAGAGTCAATTCTCCAAATTTCTAACAAACAATAGTATGTATTTATTTGGTTATTTGACGCGTCGGTAAATAGTTTGTTAATTTATTAGATATTTATTATATACATTCTACGTAATTTATTGAAATTTTGAATCCACACAATAAATATTTAATAAAACAATAAATCGATTAATTACTTGTCAAATAATCAAATGATAGGTAGTATGTACTCTAGTAGCATTATAATAGGAAAATTAAGTGTATTTTAAACAACTTTTATTAAAATAATTTAAATAAAATATTTTTTTTTAAAAAAATATTTGTTTTCTTAAATAATCCAAATGGGTTATAAGTTTAGTTTGTAACCTTGGTTAGTTTATTCTTTATTGCACTCAATTGTGACATTCCTATGGATGGTCATGAGTTGTTATAATAATGAATAATGGATATTAATAAGTTAATTGTTATTTGTTATAAAGATCACACTTTATAATTATAATGATTGAATAATGCGTCAATAATTGTTGAATTTTATCCAATGATATATTTAATTGTAAATTAAATTGTTACTAAAGTATATATTCTCTATTGACTATTTTTGATGAAATATATTACTAATTATTAGTCAAATAGGAATTTTATGTGTTTTACTTTTGTTAAGGAATAGAATTACATAATTAACTAAATATATGATATTGTAAGTCATTTAATTTGATGTTAATCTTGTGTATTGTTAGTTAGTTTTTTTTTTTTTTTGAAACATATAATTTTGGTTATCGATATTTAGTTTAGACAATATTTAAGTCTCTAAATTTTTTAACTCAACAATTTTACTGCTGAATTTTGTTTATCCTAGCACTCTTATTCTCCCTATTAAATTATTTGCTATTTAAAAAGAACATGGGTGAGAGGGGAGGGGGATCCTTTCCGTTTTTCATATTTGAAAATGTGAATTTCAGGTTTCAAAACGAATTTCAAATATGAAACTTAATGGAGTCTTCATTTATTTGTTTTTTTTTTAGTTAAAAAAGAAAGTTGTAGGGTATAACTACGATTTTAGATATTAAAAAAAAATTAATTTTGTGTTTGAATAGAAGTAACCAAACCGAGTAAAGAATAAAGAAAAAGAATAAGAAAAAAAAAAAACAAGGCGTCTATGAGAGGTTGCAAGAACGTATTAGATATGTGAAATTAGAAGTTTAGAGTTCGAAACACAAAAATAAAAGTTCATAGACACTAAATTTTTAATTTAATTATTTTTGCTCGTTTCAATATTTTTGAAAAACTTTAAACTAAGTCGGAACAAAAAATATGAACCCACCATTTGTTAGTGTTCTACCAAAAGCAAAATTTATGAGTAAAATAAAGTCATTGAGTTTGACTTAAATACAACTTAAATGAAACTTCATTCTCCCAAGTGTGCGTGTTTAGGGTGTGAGACTGTCAATCCTAAAGAAAACATAAACATTTGTCTATTAATTAGCAACAGATGTTAAACATTATAAAGTCAATTAGTTGATTAAAATTATAATTAAAAAGCTACAAAGTGTCGGGAAGATTTCCCCTATAGAGTACTCAGTACACACGTGTCAATTAATGATTGGTTGAAAGAAATTCCCCACGTACAGCCGGTGAAGCTTCCTAAGAAGGAAAGAAGTAGAGTGTAGCTGCCGGCCGGCAGCGTCCGGCGCGGCGCCATTTCTTAAAATATAAGGAAAATGTCCGGCAGAGATCTGAAGTGGCCCATATCGATCTACTAAGGTCAATCCCTTAGTTTAAATCGTTAAAAACTAAAAAATGCATCACGTTCCGCCACGTGCGATCTCACATGTGCCGCCGACTCCTCTGTCGGCTGTGAATCGGCTCGGCTCCACTTCGCGCTGACCGTACAGATAAATTTTGGGTTGGGGTCGTCAGTCGTCAGGCCGTGGGGGCAGCCGGTGATTTTCCAGGATCTTCACACCAAATATTACATTTAATTTAAAAACTTTTAATTTAGTATAAGTTTTATTTTAAAATGTCTTTACTTTTTTTAAAAAAAAATAAAAAAATAAAAATGTAAATGTAAAAGCACCTGATGATGGGACCCCATGATGTGCGGTCGTGATTTCTCTCACTCAATCAGGATGGCTCTTTACTTTACACAGGGAAACAAAGAGAGGAATGGGACTGGCACTCCACTGCCATAGCCACAGCAAGCAGAATAAATGTTAAAAATACGGTGCGTTTTGACCCAGGGATTCTTTACCTTCCTTTACTTGACGTGTACGCATTTGAGTTCTCAATAAAAGGAAAAATAATTTTATTTTTAACCCTAAAGTTTACTCATATGAATATTTTAGTCACAAATGTCAGTTTTAACTTTATCATTTTGTTTTGTGTTTTCTTAGTGTAGGCATTGTAAGGCATGGGAATGCTAAATATGTCATTTTTTGTTCCATTGCTGTGTTTTATTCCTCTCATTCTTTTACTTTTCACTCTCTCACTTCATTCAAAACCTTTCTTGGTCGTAAATTTTTCTAATTTATTCGATAAATTGATGTTTAACTCTGAACAAATGAAAAGAGTAGACTCAAATTTGATAGATTTTTTTCAAGAGATCCTCCTTCTATTTTTATAGAATCTAATTAGGTGTTTCACGAGTTGTTCAAGAGATGGGTGCAGTGCAATTCACTGCACTTAAATTTAGATGTGAAGTTTTGACAACAATTATAAATCAAAGTTTATGTTGAATGTTCTACAAATACTTTGAGAGAAAGGAAGTTAATTATATTGAAGCATAAAATATATTTAATTATGCATATTAAATAAATGGTTAATGATTTCAATTTGGATTAAAACTGTTAAATTAGATGATGTTTCTTCGATAAATTTAACATTTATGAAAGTTAAATTTGTAGTTTTTTCATTTGATTTGTTATGCTTGAATTTGGTAAAGTAACGGCTCGTGTTTAATGAAATATTTCAATTTTGTATATTTATGCTATTAGCCTATAAACTGTAATTTATTTATCTAGAGCGTCACATTCCAATTTGAAGGTTTCTTCTCTCATTTCTTTCTGGTTTGTTTTTTTCTAATTTTTAGTTGAGTTGAGATCAAGTATTCAAAAAAATTTCTCATATATGAGTAGTAGTTCAATCTTTTATTCTACTGATATTAGTTGTTGTATGCTACTCAAACGATTAATGTATACTATTTACAATTTGTGCATACAAAATAGTTGACTTTAGAATAACACTGATCATGAACATACATACCGACGGATTTAGTGTAACTCTATGGGCTCGAGCCTCCTCAATTTTATGCCCGTTATGTGTTATATATATATAAAAAATCGACTTTATATCATTATTATTAGTTGACCTAATGGTAAATTGATTTTCTAGTCCACTCCAATTCAGATTCAAGTTCTAATTTTTACTCTTTTGATTATTTTTACCGAACTACAAATCCTCCATCAACAAAATTTCTGCACGTGCCACTTAACGTAAATTGATTACCTATAGTTCTTTCCAGGAGATTTTGAGTTTTTTTTTTCTTTTTTTTTTTTTTTTAATTTTTTCAAGACTTTGAGTTATAGTCAGTTTACTACTATAATTATCTTCTTAGGAAATTGACGGTGGATAAGATGATTGAAATAGAAAACAGATTATGGAGCCCTAAAGTTATAGGGTACACGTACACGTACCCCACAGGCCGTGGGATATCTGTACCCGTATCTGTGTGTGGCCCTAAAGTTATAGGGTACACGTACCCCACCGGCAGTGGGAGATCGTATAACTTGTACGGCCATATTTTGTCTCACCCCCCTTTAAATTTATTTAATTTCCAACTGATCCAGTACGGAGGGGTCTAGAATGAATAATAATTATGGTGGTATGGCGTTTGGGGTCATGGGATTAAATGGAAAAATGCAATGTATTTGATTTGCAAGGAACATCTTCGAAAATGATTTTTTGTGTATATATGTTTTCTATAATGTCCCATCTCAAACAAAAGAATATTTGTCCTATTGAGACAGTCATAGCCCCCTTTGTCACCCACGCCCCTCATCACTCTTATCATTATGTAACATGTTATCCCACAACAATATACTAATTATTTTATATAAATACTCTAATTCACGATCGTTTCTCTGTTTTGATCATAGGTTCTATGGATCATGAAGTACTAATTATCAACTTAAAAAATGATTGTTTGATTCTTGTTTGGGGAAGGAAAAAAAGTCAAATATATAGTGAGATATTGTCAAAAAGAAAATTATTTTCATTTGAGATCAATTAAGATAATTGTTACTTAAATATTATTTTTGGCACTTGAATCTCAGTCTAACACTTTTCCTTGGTTTGATCTTGATATTACTTCAAGCTGATCTACATAAGAGATCTTTGCACTAATGTAATGTCGAGTCTACTGCATTATGATACTTAACTTAGTACAAACAGTGACTATTTTGATCGAATTGCCGACTTCGAACTCACTACCATCCTATACCATAAGAGTCTGTTTGGTAGTGAGCGACACTTTTTCACTAGCCAAAATCACTTTGATAAAATGATATGATGTGACAACCTAAGGAAAGTAATTTTAGAAAAATAAAAAACCACTCAAAATTAATTTTTAAAATATTAGTTCTCTAGTAATTCTTAAATAATGATTAACCGAAAATAACTTTTAAAAAGATGTTATCATACATAAATTTAATTGTTTAAAAATTAATTTTACAAAAATTAATTGTATGTAATTTTTTTTTTTTTTTTTTGTTTTAAATGACTACTCCTAAACTTACTAACCCACCGGCCACGGCTAGGTCCGCTACTGTACTTGAACGTGAAGATCTGCCCCCGTGATTCTAGCAAGCCGCAAGCCGCTCAGCTATTCGGCGGCTCAAATTTTGAACAGTAAAAAGTGGACCCCAACCCCACATCTTTAAATCTCAAAATTTGGCGTTAGTGACCGAGTCAAACAATCTTTTTTTTATTTTTTTTATTTTCTTAATTCAAAAGAAAAAAGAAAAGAAAAGATGGGGTTAAATTAAATTTAAACCATCCCAATAAATTCGCACGCTGGCTGTAGTTTCCTGCCTCTGCCGCTCACTTCTTTCAAGTTTCTTCACTCTTCTCTCTCTCTCTCTCCATTTCAAAAACTCAACTCACTGTCGTCTCTCTCTCACACACAGTCTCAACCGACTAAACACCTCTCTTTCCGGCGACTCTGTCGGACTGCCGGACCTCTCTTTTCCTCCTCTCAACCATGACGGTGTTCTCCGGAAAACAGGTGTTTCCGTTGAACTTCGAGGCGGAGGTCTCTCAGAGGCTCATTGAAGCCTCTCACTCTGGAGATCTCAAATCGGCTCTCGACTGCATTGCCAATCCTTGCGTTGACGTTAACTTCATCGGTGCTGTGCATCTCAAGAACAGGAAGACTGAGGTGGTGCTCACTGATGATGAATCCGACTCGCAAGTCCGTGTTGAGTACGATGAGTTTAAAACTGACGTCACGGCCTTGTTCGTCGCCGTTCATACTGGGAATGTGGCTCTCGTGAAGAAATTGCTGGTGCGTCTTTTTTTCAAATTTGCACTTTCTGATGAGGTTTGGATTGTTTTACTTCTGCGGATTTCCGTCTCGGCGTCAGCATTTAACGACTTGTTTTTTTCATAAAATATGTGCACATTTATAATCGTTTGTTTTCTCTTGTCCCTAAGTCGATTGTATTTCACGGTTGCTTTAATTTTCCTCTGCGGCATTGTTCATTGGCGCGATTTCAATGATTTGAATCTTTGATGCATTTCACTGAGAAGTGCTTATTGACTTTCGAATCCGGAGATTTCAAATTTCTGATGAGTTTGTCCAGAGTATTTTGTTACGATCACATTGATGATTTCTGTTTTGAACTTCGGTGTTCAGATCGATTTTACGTGCTGAACTGAGATGTTTGTTCGTTTCCTCTACGCGAGGTCGCTACTTTACTCTCAGTTAATGGCGAACAGTCACTTCCTCAGACCTTACGTCTTCATACTTTCTTGTCTAATTTCTATATATTTCTTTTTTTTTTTCAACAGTGACAGGTTCTTTTCACTGATATTTTTTCTCCAATTTTACTATTGCTGCATTATTGTATATTTTCTCCGCTGTCCCAAAAATTATGGTATACGAAGATTTTAAGTGGTTTGCTTATGCGTTTCTGGTGATAAAAGTAGACATCTAACTGATATAAGTAACTATTATTATACTGAAGCATATTCATTGTGATCGGTTTGTTAAAGCCATATTCAATTATTTTTTCATCATACAACTGTTCATTAGGGATTTTATGCAATAAATATTACTTGATCAGAGTTCCACGCCATTATGCCTACCTGTCGCATCGTACATTCTTCTGCTTGTATCTCTTCTGCGTAGAGTCATTAGAGTTCTGTAATTTCGACTTTTTTAGGGAAAATGGGAAGTTTTTATAATCTTCACAATGTGATTCAACAATTAGATTCGTAGAATGCCCGGGTTAAACTCCTTGGAGAATCTTATCACTGGATCTTGCTAAGACTTTAAGTTTAATTTGAATGTCAGAGCGTTGGAGCTGATGTGAACCAGAAACTGTTCAGGGGATTTGCGACAACAGCAGCAGTGAGGGAGGGCCATCTTGAGATACTCGAGATCTTGCTCAAGGCTGGCGCATCTCAGCCAGCTTGTGAGGAAGCTCTTTTGGAGTCGAGCTACCACGGACATGCAAGGTCTGCAGAGCTGCTCATGGGATCAGATTTGATTCGACCCCATGTTGCAGTTCACGCTCTTGTGACTGCATGTTGCAGGGGTTTCATTGATGTGGTGGACACTCTATTAAAGGTATCATTCATATTAAGTATCACTTCTTTTGGTTGTAAAGTATAGAGTATTGGGTTTTTTTCCCATATTTAGATAACTAGGCTTTGTGGGTCAGAGCAACTGCATCGGTTGGTCTTGGGATTTCAAATGGGTTTTATTTACTCTTATGTTCCGGTGTAATTTCGACTTTGTTTTTCTGGTTACAGTGTGGTGTGGATGCAAATGCAACTGATAGAGTGCTACTCCAGTCCTCTAAGCCTTCTCTCCATACAAATGTGAATTGTACAGCGCTGGTCGCTGCAGTTGTTAGTCGGAAGATCTCAATTGTTCGTTTTCTTCTTCAGGTAATTTTTTCAACAGTTCAAAGAAAAATGAAGAGGGCGTATGCAAGGAAAAGTTTTATTATCTTTCATCACTAATTTCTGATGTTTTCAATAGGCTGGAGCTCAGACTAATATTAGCGTGAGGTTGGGAGCATGGTCTTGGGATATGGATACTGGAGAAGAGTTCCGAGTAGGTGCTGGACTGGCGGATCCTTATGGTGTTACTTGGTGCGCAGTGGAGTATTTTGAAAGAAGTGGTGCTATCTTGCACATGCTTCTTCGACACATGTCTCCCAATGTTCTTCACTATGGAAGAACTCTCATCCATCATGCTATTCTTTGCGGCAATGCAGGAGCTGTCACTGTCCTTTCTAAATGTGGGGCTGATGTTGAATTCCGTGTCAAAACGACCGGAAAAACAGAATTCCGTCCATTGCACATGGCTGCTCGATTGGGGAATGCAGCAGTCCTTCAATGTCTCATTGATGCTGGTTGTGATCTAAACTCGAGGACAGATACAGGGGATACGGCGCTTATGATCTGTGCAAAACACAAGTATGAAGAATGTCTTAAAGTATTGGGTGCAGCTGGTGCTGACTTTGGCTTGGTTAATGTTGCTGGTCAGTCCGCAAGTTCAATTGCTGGCTCAAATCAGTGGATCTTCGGTTTTCAACAAACCGTAATTGATTTGATAAAAATTGGGAAAAGACCAATTTCCAGCAATATGTCTATCTTCTGTCCACTTATATTAGCAGCTCAAACTGGTGATACTGAAGCCTTGAAAGCTTTGATTGGCTGGGGGGGATGTAATCTAGATTACCAAGACGGTCAGGGTTTTACAGCAGTCATGTTTGCTGCTTCGAATGGTCATGCCGAAGCTTTCCGTTTGCTGGTTTATGCTGGGGCTGATGTAAGGCTGAGTAACAAATCTGGTGAAACAGCAATCACCCTGTATCAATTGCACCCAAATCACGACCAATTTGAGAAGGTGATGCTTGAATTCGCCCTCGACATGGGGAACCGCAATGCAGCTGGTTTTTACGCCTTGCATTGTGCTGCAAGACATGGAGACTTGGACGCTGTGAAGTTTTTGACAAACAAAGGCTACGACGTTAATGCAACAGACAGTGATGGCTACACTCCACTCATGTTAGCTGCAAGGGGTGGCCATGGATCAATGTGTAAACTTTTGATCTCTGTTGGTGCTCGTGCAGATACACAAACTACAAGAGGGGAAACCGCGCTGTCTCTTGCAAGGAAAAACGAGAAGAGTGAAGCAGAGGAAGTGATACTAGATGAGCTAGCGCGTGGGCTGGTGTTACATGGTGGTCATGTAAAGAAACACACAAGAGGAGGAAAAGGAAGGCCACATGGGAAAGAGTTGAGAATGATTGGGAGCATGGGGATGTTACAGTGGGGGAAGTCGAGTAGAAGAAACGTGGTATGTCGAGAGGTTGAGGTTGGGTCGAGTGCGAGATTCGTGAAGAACAGAGTTAAGAAGGGAGATGGAAGTGAAGCGGGATTATTCAGGGTGATGACTGTGAAGAACAAGGAGGTGCATTTTGTATGTGAAGGAGGATGTGAAATGGCCGAGTTGTGGGTGAGAGGCATCAGGTTAGTGACAAGAGAGGCCTTAATTGGGGAAGAGAAGGGATTTTGTAGTGAATGTATATAATCCAGTGTTCTTTTTTTTTTTAAAAAAAGGTGTACTTCATCTCGAAGTACATATTTTTGTTTTCCCTCTTTGAATCGATGTTCCCAATTGATGTAAATATTTTATGGTTTATTATAATAGATAGAAAAGTAGTTGGGCTAATACAGATTTTGCAGTGTTTTACCTCTTTTGAGGTCTACCCTTTTCTTCTTAAAACTTTTCAAAATTCAACTTTGAAATTATGTCTATTTGTTTATTCTTTTTCCAACACTTTAAAACTTGAACGAACATCATTCAGATTTCAAAACAGATTGAGATTGATTATTGAGATTTGAATAAAATTTTCACTTTCTTTTAGTTTTCATTCAAACTGTCAATTTTTAAAATTCTGATGAAAGTTAAGATTGTATTTGAAATTTTTAAGTCTTATTAACCTTTCACCAAATCTTATTCCAAATTTATTTAAAAAAAAGATTTTCCTAATAGCTCTCGAAAGACTTGTGTAGTTTGATGTAAAATAAAAAAGGTTAAATTTTATTTCCAGATCTCAGTGATCAATCTCATCCCGAAATAACTGAGAAAACCTATTTCAATGAGTTCTTCAAAATGATACCATAGTTGAGAAAGGGGAAAACTTTTTTAGGTTACTTTTGACAATTTCACCTGTTTTAAATGTGAAAACGAACAGAAGTACAACCCTCTTTCGAAGTAACAGAAGGTACTAAAGCACATATACAGCTTGTTTCAGTAAAATCTTTCAATTCTTAAATCTACAAAATATCACCCTTCTATAAACTCAGAGATCCAACTCCGGAGAATTTCATTTCATTGAGGTTTCATGTTCATAGCTTCCTATGTTACAAAATATATATATATTTAAATGGTAAATATTGAACCAGAGCTTGTTGACGACGAGAAATGACCATTTTAACATCCACGGTTACATCCCTCGCTATGATTATAAGAAGCTCTATAATGGGACGGCTTAACTTTAGAAACGAATATTCAACAAATTATTAGAATGATTCATCTGTCAAAATTGGGAACTATAAATTTTTTTTAACCTCCAGTGATCTCCTTCTCCTTTGCCTTGCAGAGTTCTTCGGCTGACTTGATAAACTTCTTAGTCAATTCATCAACCTGAAAGCAAAAACGTAACAATATTTAATTAATGAAAAGCAAGTTTGAAATATGATTTGATTAGATTCAACTTCTCTAACTCACTTCCTTTTCCAGTCTTTTCATGTCATCCTTAGGGTAGCTTGAGCTCATTTTTTTAACTGTATCCATGGCCTGCGAATCAACCACAAATCAACTCAGTTCTGTAAAATGATGTGAATAGTCAAATGAAGTCCTTTTACTACACACTTGCTGACACCTAGGACTGTCTCAAGACTAAGAATCTGTTTGGAATGACTTTTTAATTGCTTAAAAACACTTATTTTGCACTTAGAAAGTCATTCCAAATCGAAACTAATTCAACTTATCAATTTTCATACACATTTGAAACCACAGCTTTGATATGAACCTGGGAATTTGCAAAATCAGTTAGTAATTGATTTTAGAAACAGTTGGAAGTGGTGAAAGAAAAGGTTAAAGAACAAATACTAATAAATTTTCATTTGAGAACCATTTGTTTCCTGTTTTTAAGATAAACATGAGTTTGTGGTATTGACATAATGACTTCACGATCATTCAGGTGAAGTGAAGCTGGGGTTATTTTGTTAGCTAACAAGAAACTTGATTCTTTTGGATACAAAGTAATAGATGAGATAAGTGTCATAAAAATAATGCCTCTTGGGACTTCTACATCATTGAGCTTACACACGAGGTACATCACCAACCAATAAGAACTGTACAAGATCATTTCTGCTCTAGATGATTACTAACAAAAATTTCTGAAAAAGAAATATGTAAAGTGAAGATGCAGCTAAAATAACCTTTTGACGAGCTCGTCGTATGCTTTGTCTGGAATCTTCGCAACACTTGGTGACCAGCTTACATATAGCCTATAGAAATATCCACCACATAGGAATTATAGAACCAAGAAAAGGATAACAAGGAGAGATGAAAAATGATTTGGAGATTACCTGGACATGTTCTTTGGTCAATCTGGTAGAGCAAGCATAAAAAAAGAAACATCAGGAAATAATATTTGTCAAAGTGTGAAGGTCAAGCTCACCGTTACAATATGCTTTAACATTTAAACAACCATATAGACAGTGGAAGAGCAACATGAAAGCTTACGGTGGAATGACTGCAATTAACCTCTCTCCGTCTACTCTTGGTGCTAGACCTAAAGGAGATGAGATTATAGCACTCTCTAAATTCTTTAGTGTCTGCATAGAAGAGTAATTATCATAAGAATGACATTTCAACTACCACTTTCAGCTAAGAACACTAACAGATATATCGATAGTGTCTACGAATTCTCACATCAGGTAGAGTAGAATCAATTTGATATATTTCAAGAGTTGCCAAAGATGAAAAATTAAAGATTATATGCATCATTTGCTCTGTTAAGTGAACACAATCTATGGAATGTTTGGATTGAATTTTTAATTACTTAAAGAAATTTTTTTAAGCAGTTAAAATATCAATCAAAGCAGGCCCATGTTCTCCTTACCACAAATAATCACGATCATGAGAAATTAACCGCATCTCATGATGAAGAAAAAGGAAAAAATAACTTAAGAACAGGGTTTGGTAAGCTGATTACATTCGGATCATAAGGATTTATTGACAATGTTTTCGAATCCAAGACCGATACAGCCGCAATCTGATTCAACGGCAGCTTCACACCGGAAGTTTCTACAATAATGTGGTCAAGCATTCCTGTAAATACAGTGTAAGAGATAGTGTAAGCAATCACAAGGGCAGTGTAAGACAATAAAACCTTGAAATGTAAATGTTCCATAATACGATGGTAAATGTACCAGATGATGCCCTGCCCGTTCGAAGCTTGCTTAATTCTCCTGATAATGCAACTATCGAAGCCTCCATTTGCGAGCTAGCGTTTGCTTTAATCGTGGGTCTAATGTCAGGCAATGCCTCAGCCATACTTGTAGAGGACTCATCTTCCCAATATAAAAAAAAAAAAAACAAAGCGATTCAAAACCGGAGCAGGAGAAACATGAACAATAATATATTCAAAGAGTAGAAAATTACTTGATTTTCGGCCTTTAGCAAAACCCCGACGACTCTCTCGGATGAAATCTGGAGGAGGAAGAGCAAATCCGGCAGACGTCTCGGAGGTAGTCCATGAGTTGGAGAAATCGTTGACAGAGAACGAAAAGTTACAACTTTGATTTGCAAAGTTTCGGAGAATGATGAAATTTCTGTAGGAGAAGGAACGTTTGAGAAACATAGCCATTAAACTAGAGGTTCATGCTCGAACTGATCGAACCACCGATTGTATTCTTTCGTTTCGATGTTTGCCAAGTTTTGAAATTAGGGTTTTTCGTAAAACCCAACGGTGGAGCCATTTGACCCCTCCTCATTATTTTATTATTATTATTGTTTTTTTTTTTTGGACAAGCCCTCGTCATTATTTGATGACATTAAATAATTAAACAAAATTAGTTATGTGTTCCAAACGGAAAAATTGGAGGAATATTGTTGTTTGAAATTTTATTTAGAGAAATAATGTTGTTTGCAAAATAATTACAGATTTA
>JBBPDJ010000014.1:1062029-1090854 GCA_037974625.1 Cucumis cinereus
ATCAACACTATTTCTCTAAATAGTTTTGAAACAACACTAAATATCTAATATTTTTTTCCAAACACCTTATTTAAATAAAACCTCCGTTCCAAACACATAATTATTGATTTAAAACTTATATTAGTCGCAGTTATATTGATTATAAATAATTTCTTTTATAAATATATGGTTTACGTAAAACATGACCTATTATATTTTTAAATGTTTTTATCTTTATCTATTATTCTTTATCGTTTTAAAGTTTAAAATTTAAATTATAATATTATGAAAACGTAAAAAATATTGATTTTAGAATTTACAATATTTAGATCTAGAATTTCAAAACAATTTTCATAAAGAGAATTTGAATAGATCACTTAAACAAAAAATAATAATAATAATAATACATGTCAATTACTGGAATAAGTTAATTTGAGTATCTTTATACTTTTTTCAACATGCTATCATAAGCATCGATTGATTTAGTATAGGCCTAAGAGGGCTCAAACCCTCCTTCAACTTTATGTTTTTTATATAATATATATCAATAATAAAAAATAGTATAGTGGTAAAATTATTTCTCAGTTTCTCTAAACCCAAGTTCAAGTCTCACTTTGTACATCATTTTTCATATTACTTTTAACCTCCGTTAACAAAATTTCTGAATCCGCCACTAATCACAAGTAATTGTATTATCATAATTTTATATTAATAAGAGTATAACTCATATAATGTAAAATATTTATCATGGACTAAAAAATTAAAAATTCGAATATCCCACATATTATTTTTTTTAAAAAAAACCAAGAATGGAGAAATTACGGTCGGCGTATCCGTATCCGATAATGAGCTATACAACAGAGTCCAAAGAAAACCGTCGATTGCTGTCGGTTTCTTTTCTCTCACAACAAATTTAAAAAAGAAAAAGAAAAACACTTTGCCCCAATTGAATTCCGCCTCTCAATTTATCAATTTTCCGTTTTTTTGCACAAAACTTTTCAGAAAATTCCTTTCCAGACACATTTTCCATTTCTGATTATTACCTAACAAATTTCTTATTAATTACCATTTTTTTTTTAATATTCGGTTTCGTGGTGGGTTCAAAGCTTCCCCAGCACTCTTCTTCTTCCTCAAATTTGCATGAAAGTTCTATACTCATTTGAATTTCAGAGCTGAAGCTTCACTGCCCTTTGGATTGTTGTGGCGTAAAATTGAAGACATTGAGCTATGTTTCACTCACACTGCCTTCTTTTGAGGAAAGGTCCATTAGGTGCCATTTGGGTTGCTGCTTACTGCTTCAAAAAGCTCAAGAAATCTCTGGTTATGGAAACTGATATACCCTTCTCCGTTGGTTCGTCCTTCCCTTTCGTTTTTTTTTCTTGTAATGTTATTTTCCTCTTCATTTCTGCATTACTGATTTGGGTACAGGGGGAGTGTAATATTGAGTTGTTTACTGATGTTATTACATTGCGCCTATTTTTTTTGGGTCATGGAGTTGTTTCTTACTGACCAAATGATCCTATTTCCTAACATATGGTGAACATTTGTTGTTAGCTATCACCAATCTGTGAGGTAGACAGTGAAATTGTTATTTACTCGTTGTGCATTTGTCAATTTGATTATTGTTTGTTTGTCAATTTGGCGTCTAGAGAGGGAAATACCGTTGTATAGATTTCTGAAATTTAATTTTATATTCGGTTTGGATTTATGATTATAGCAGATTGTTTCCTTCCCTTGGTTGCTTGATTTCTAGAAAACCTAAAATGTAAATAGAAAACCATTGGGACCTTTCTCACGTGTCAGAGTATTTTGTCTGGTTTTGGACTTAATGTTCACTTTTTTTTTTTTATTGGGAATATATGCGGAAATAATTGGGACTGTATGTATATGTTTAAACATGAAAATGTGCAATGCAAACCGCCATGGAATCGGTGGTCAAATAAGGAAGTTGAGATGTACCTTTAGGGATTTTTTCGATGAATGGCTAAGTAGAATGTTATGAATTGCTTTTCCAGCTTGTCCTATATAAACCTTTTTAAAAATTGTGACAACAGTGATTAGAAGGCAACCCTTCAAAAACTTGAAAGTAAGGTTACCTCAACCAAAAAACAAGGGGAACCAACTTTTAGAAACAAATGTCAAGCAACCATCGTGGGTTGGCCTAGTGGTAGAAAAGTGACATAATTCTCAATAAATGATTAAGAGGTCAATGGTTCTATCCATGGTGGTCACCTACTTAGAAATTGATTTCCTACGAGTTTTCTTGATACCCAAATGTTGTAGGATCAAGTGGGTTGTCCTGTGAGATTAGCCGAGATGTGCGTAAGCTGGCTCAGACACTCACGATTATATATGAAAAAAAAGAGAAACGAATGTCAAGCAATCTTGTGTTTGCTTACAATTTCCCAGATGGTGATATTGTGGTTTATGGACAATGCATTCCACTGGTAGTGTAATAATAGTAAAGTCAGAGAACTTAGCTAGCATGAATAAGAGACCGACCAACTAGCATCAGTGTGTGATTTCAATGTGACGACAAATAAGAGAAAGTGGATCCATATATCTATAGAGCTCAAGCATAGTCATATATGGAATCCCTATATGGCTATAGCAAATGACTAGTAAAGGCTATGTTTGTAACTATCATTTTCTAACTCTAAGTTCCGATCACCATTTTCCCTCTATACTATACATGTTTCTTAGTGTCCGTAAATTTTAGATGAGTTGAATGTTGTCACACAGAGCATAGCCCTTATTTATTTATTTAAATGAAAAGGCTCATGCCCTTTCTTTAGGGATCCATAATCTGAACTAAATTTTAGTTCAATCTCTTTTTTATTTCCTCCGATTAGTGAGGCTGCATATTTTTAAATGATCTGTTTTTTTTTTCCTTTTCAATCTGAAGTTGCATATACACACCCTTCCTCTTCATTTTCAAGTTGTTATTGCTATTTTCTATTGGATCTGATCGCTCTTTCCTCGTTGTAATGTATTTATTGCCGTATGTAGATAAAATATTGGAAGACGAACTGAATGCTGTGACATATAGAGTAATGGCCTACCTCCTCCTTGGCATTGCCCGGATATATTCCAAAAAAGTTGAATATCTGTATACTGACTGCAATAAAGTGCTGACTGAAATCAATGAATTTGTGGTCAGAACAAAGAATAGCGCAAGAAAGGAAACCAAACAAACACCTTATTATGCTATTAGCCTTCCTAAAAGATTTGAACTTGACGAATTTGATCTGGGGATTATTGAGGATCTTACTGGGTAGGCTATTTCATTGAGCTAATCTTATCTTAATTATGTTTTATTATCATCATTTTTAACTCGATGTTCCATAATTTTTCAGAAGTCACACGGTATCTCATGAAGAGATCACCCTTAAAGGTATGGTGTCTACCTTACATTTTTCTGCTAATATTCTTTCTAATAACAAATATATTATGTATCTCGACTAATTTTTGCAGATAATATATGGAACAATGACATCGTGCTGTCACTTGATCAGGTAAGTGTTTCATCATAATGTTTAACACTTAAATGAGTCATATCTAAATTATTTTGACTAAGTGTTCATTTATAAATAGTTGTTAATGACTTCTGAGACACCTCTAATCAATTTAAGAGTCTAACATTAGAAGTTCAAAGTTGATCAAACGTGCATATTGATATAGTTGAAAATTTTATCTACGCTGTTGCAGAACCATGATCAGGAAATCACTGCACTTCACCGTGTACGCTGTTCTGATGTTACCATATTCGAAGAGTATGTAGGCCAAGCTACCCTGTAATTTCCTTAACTTCAACATTCTATTTTCAGTCTATGTTGGGGAGAAAGATTTTAATGTTCTTATTGCTCCAGTGT
Organism: Cucumis cinereus; assembly: GCA_037974625.1. NCBI lineage: Eukaryota > Viridiplantae > Streptophyta > Magnoliopsida > Cucurbitales > Cucurbitaceae > Cucumis > Cucumis cinereus. The sequence goes on from JBBPDJ010000014.1 coordinate 1,065,881, forward strand.
CTTTTCGCCTCACCTCAAGGACATTGAGATGCAGGCAAGCACATTACATCACCACATTATGCCAGAAAAATGTCAAGTGAGTACATTATCTGATGAACGATATGAGTTCGAGGTATCTACTGGAACAGAGAATGCAGATCTCAAAGCAATTGAACAATTTGATGAAGATCATCGATCTGATGAAGAAGAGACGTGGAAGGAGAAAATGCTGCAGCATGGAAATGTAGTACCCGAAGCAAGCACTGGAATGGTTTCAACCAATAGCTTTTCTTGTGAAGAAACTGTAACTGTCAAGATAGTTTCTATAATTGAGAGAGAATCTTCAGAGAATGTGAAATTCTCTGACGAAGATTGTCATAGTGAGGGAATGTACTGGGAAAGAATTCGATCAGATAATGAAATTGAGTTTGTTAATGGAGGCAATAGTGTCAACACCTCAGAAAGAAGCATGGAGAAACTTAGAGATAATACTATAACTCTACTGGACAGCATGGATATTGATATGTCCTCGGGTGTACAAAACGAACTGACGAAACTTATTGGAATGGGTAGTAGGGAAGGGGATAATTTAAAATTTCCTGAAATGCAATCACCCGAAATGAAAGACTGGGATGGTTCTAGAAATGATCTTCAACTTTCTATTTCACTTGATGGAGTGCTTGATTCCAAATTTCCAGATTTTACTGGTGGGTAAAATTTCTCAACCAAGTTCCGATTTTGTCATGTGTCATATTTTCTCCAATATTTCTGAGTTGAATTGAAGCCCTTTTTTTCTTCTTTTGACTACTAGAATCTTGTGTAATCTATTCAATGTAAATTAATATTACAGTTACAAATGAAGGCCTTCTGTGTAAATCATTTTCCCCCTCCATGTAGGTACCAAGACACCTGAGTTTACAACAATTTCGACACCAGCTAATAAGGAGAGACCTCGGACATCGAGAAAAAGAAAATGCATTGTTGATGATACTATAGTATTACCTAATGAGTAAGTTGCCATAACATCTACAAGTTAGATATTGCAAATGTTCAATGGTTGCTTTAGATTCCCAACCGATGTGTTTTCAACTGGTTTTGCATGTTTTGAGGGTTTCAACACTAGATGTCTTTTGAAGGGATTGTCAAAATAAACTGTTTATATATAATAATTGAAGAGCGCCTTGTAGACTTGTAGATAGCGATTTGTTAAAAAAAATTGAAGAGAACCTTGCCATAGTATTTCATCCATGGTAATGTTAAATATAAAATTCTTACATGTTGCTCACATTTGTTTGATCATAGATTCATAGCTAATAGTTTAGGTCGCTATTCTGGCATTTAAACTGACTGGTGTTTTGCCTCAAAAGTTAAAAATCAGAAGCCTGATTTTCCCTTTTATAGTTTTAAGTTGCCTCGTCGGGGACATCCAATAAAATTGGAAAGATACAGAAGAGATTATCATGACCCCTGCGCAAGAGTGACCTTATGTAGTTCAAAGTTAGATCAGACTTATTGCTGAACTATTATCTTCTTTTGAGACACGAATGAGATAACACATTGGTAAACTATATCAGGGAGCTTAAACGAAGCATATACGATGCTAGTGACTTGGTTTCAAAAAGAAGAAAATGTCCTTGTAGTGCTCTCACTGCCTGGAAGGCTAGTCAAAATTCTAGACTCTCCTTTGGCTTCTCAATGCCTTTGATGTCCTGTAAGTTTATGAGGTTCTTGATTGGGTTTTTGAAAGTCATGTTTAATCTTGAAAAGCAAAAAGCATTGAATTTTAATTTTCAAGGACACTATTTTGTCTTTTGATGATGGTTTTCTCTACAGGTGTTTCGCCTGAGCTTAGGTCCCTTTATGAGACCAGAGTGAATATATCGAAATCTACTGAACTGGTGAAATCTCCTGAAAACTTGGATGTTCCAAGTTCTCCGGCTTTTCACATGGTAGTGAAAATGGATAGCCCCATCACAATTTTTGAGACTGGAGAACATTCAAATGAACCAGAGATTTCTGGATCTATAGCTACCTACAGATCAGAGCAAATCACGACTTGTGTGGATAGAGTTGCAGTTTCTGAAGCTTCTGTCCTGGAGGTGTCCACATCAGAACCTCAAATTTCAGATGGACTCGAGCAAATAGCAATAGCACCTGGCACACCTGTTCGGTGTTCTACATCAGCTAGATTATTTAGGAGTCCAGATAGCCCTAAAGTTCCTAACTCAAATGCAGTAAGGCTTGTGAATTTTTTGGAATTGTATACCAAACAATTTTTTTTGTCAACCCTAGGGATTCAAATGTTCATTCATGCCTTGAACAAGTGAATATTATTTATCCTTGTAGTTTGGATTTCACCTGGCATTATTTACTTGAAGCCGAAGTATAAGCATTTTTTACAGTTTTTATATTAGATGTTTGTCAATATATTGTTTGATGATTCTCAATTTCCCTCTTTGTCCAGCAGATAAAGTTTTGTGAAGTGGATGAACTGGAAACTGGTAAGGAGCATCTTCAAGTGATTTTATTATGCTATTTAGGAATCTCTCTATAGGTTGTATGTTTAATTACTGGATTTCTTTTTTTTTTTTTTTTGATAAATATAGATGGATGGTCTGGGAGATCCAGGTAAAGTGGATTGGTTTGGATTCACGTTTCTCAGCTGTTCTTCATTTCATTCCCACTTGCTTTTAACTCGTTAAACCTCTGATGTTACAGAATGGTTGCTGAATATCTTCTCCAAAATTTTACAAATCAACGGATACAGAGTGTGAAAGAGGCTGTAAATTTGTCACATCTTCTAAGCAACAAAACGAGAAAAGAGAGTGCTGGTGTATTCTACGAAATATTGGTATTTTTCTTCTTCTTCTTTCTCTATTGTCTCCTTGTTCAATCCTTTGAGTTCTTTGTCTGGTTCTTCATTTTTCTTCTTGTGGTTTGATTGAAGTACATCTTGAATTCTAGGTATATAAGTGACAAGAAATTTGAAGCACTTTAGACATATGGACGTTGTTACAAAATTTTATAGAAAAAGTTAACACTCTCTCATCTGTACTGAATATTTTAATTTAACGAAAAGTTCCAAGCTTCTAAATTTCTTATAGAAGCATACAAAGATCCTCTGCATTCTAAAAAATACAAGAGAAACAGAAACTTAACTGTAAAGTAACTACCAAAAGTTCAAACTTCACAAACAGCAATTGAAGAAAATTCAAACACCGAGCCTAACAACAATCACCTCTTGACCCATCATTCTGTAGTTTTTTTTCTATAAAAAAAGAAAAAAACAACAGAAACATGTTGCTTATAGTAAACCATTACAATCTTTGATGTGGAGGGATGACATTCAAACATGGTGTTGCAGGTATTGAAAACCAAAGACTGTGTGGATGTGAAACAAGATTGTGCCTACGGTGATATCTTAGTATGGAAACTACCAAACTGGGGCACAGCCTTTGGATCTGGTTTGTCTATCATGTGTGAAGACTAGGTGTAAACTTGTAGGATAGAAATGGAATTAGTTTAGCTGTTTTTATGTTCCATATTTACAAATTCTGAGGCTAATTTTGATGTAGAGTAACTTATTAAGTTAAACAGTATATGTAGGTGTTAAAAGTCAGGGCTAATTTTGATGTACAGCAACTTCCTTGAGTTAACAGTATGTAGATGTAATTTTGATGCATAGATCAATGGTGGTTGTTGTGAACTTCTGTCTTGTTATAATCTTTCTCCCATAGGTCTAGGGCTTATGCCGTGTTTGGAAAGAAATCCAGATTATATCTTATGTTTTAAGATTTTGAATATGTTTTTGGTTGATAACCCAAATTCTGTTTCTAAAAACTATTTTTGGATTACGTGATCCATACACTAATATCCTGAAAAGTTTTCATCGCATCCAAAATTGAAAATTTAAAAATTAAAATACAAGATTATAAATAAAGATAAAAATATCATGAAATACGTTAGTGTACGTTATAAATTCAATTTATTATAATTATTTTTATTGTTAAAATATGTTTTACCTAATGCATTCATAATTAGGTTAAATTGCTAGTTTGATCTCTATGGTTTGGAAAAACTTATAAGTTGATCCCTATGATTTTAAACGTTAGAATTTAGTACAACTTCACGTTTAGTTTTATGGTTTGTTAAATTTTGATTATTTATGAAGATTTTATCGAACCATAGACAATAGGTCTAACTCTAACTAAATTCTAACTTCCTCCAAATAATTGGGATCAAATTTTCAATTTATCCTATAAATTATATAATATTATAAAATAATAATTACATAAAAATATGTTTATAAATAAATTATAATCGTTTATTGTCGACTAATTTTTAGTAGATAACCATTACTAGTTTACAATTGTTTAAATTAGAATCTAATTTCTAAACCTACTACCAAATAATATATTTCATGTAATCTATTGTTTTTAAATTTTTGTTTTCCCTTTGTTCGTAAGAATGAAGTCTTTCATATTTAAAATCAATTATAGTTTTCTTACGGAGAAATTTTGTTTGCGAAAAACAATTTTCGTGATACAAGCAAAAACAAGAAATGGTTCATTATTGTGTTGTTTATTGGTTTTCGATCACCTTCTCTCAATTTTATTTTGGGGCCTTAATGGTATTGGTTAGGTGGTGCGTGACTCTGTTGGATCTCTCGTTGGTGAGAACTTGTGTGACACTCACTATTATATACATTTTGTCTTGGTTCTCAAATCTTTGGAAAATATTTGGTTATCTCTCCCCTATTTACAAGTAGAGATTAAAATATATATCGATAGAATATCAATATCGACAAATTTTTTTAAAAGTTACAAAATGTATAAAATTTATATATATTAATAATTAAGTTATTTTTGCTTTAAAACTAAGTTATGAATATAATTATTAGTATTTATATTCATATTAGACTAAATAGATGACGTATTGTCTTTTACAAACATTTATAAAATATGTCAGATATTTAATATTGATATCAAAACATTGGATTTACGAATTCAGACATATTCGTGGTATTTTAATCCTCGTTTGTTAGAGACCTATGACATTATCAAGGTTGTAAATGGAGTGAATGAAGTTTTAGTTAAAAAAAATGTTTTCCAAATAAATAAATAAATAAATCCTAACAATCCGATTTATCCCAAAAAATTACTGTCAAACTCCCTTTACTAAAAATTGAAATAAAAATTTAAAGAATTATTATTAAAGATAAATAATAATAATAATAAAAAACCATCGCAACTCAAAGACCGAAATCAAAGGACCATTCGGCGGCGAGAAAACTTGCCATCTCTTCTTTCCACAAATCACAAATCACATGTAGCTCCGATTTCATTCATACAACTGTTGGGTTATTGATCTGTATTGGTATGATCAGTTTTCAGTTAAGCTCAAGAAAATCCTACTGGAAGTAGGGTGATAGCGCAAGGCGAAAATGGCGACTACAGGTGAATTTGTGGAAGCAGATAATGCAGAAGCCATAATCACCAGAATTGAGCACAAATCTCGAAAGATCGAGAGCTTACTTAAACAGTAATGAATTCTGTACCTTCTCTTTCATTTATACCATTTAAATTTATTTAACTCCTCTAATTGAAAATCAAGACACCCCAACTTGTCAACTTTTTTGATTCGTAAAAGGTCTAAACCAGTCGAAGCTCTTAAAACTGCTCTTGAAGGTTCCCCTCCAAATACCCGAGATGAGCGTTGTAAGGTATCCTTTCTTTCTTACTGCTTACTGATCTGTCGTGTTTTGTTCAGAGCTAATGGCGGTGTGGGATCGATATTCATGTTACTTCCTTGCATTTTTCTCTGAACAGTGTTTTATTTTTATTATCTAATTTGTGGGTAGTTAGAAATGTTAAGGGAAATTATTGGAGAATCCTTTTTTTTGGGTTGTCATTAAATCTATTTGTTATGCTTTTCCTATATTTTCTCAATGATGATGCCATTTAGGATTGTTGGATGTTGATTTAATTTTTGGAAAGAGTTTGCTGTATTTGTTTGCAGCTACTGAAAATGAATAGGCTTGCTGTTTCTTTCATGTTTATGTCTTGTTGGTCTGCTTGACATTGGGAGGATGAGTTAATCTGATGTGATTATTTGGACTTCTTCAGTCAGCAAATTGGATTGTGGTGCATAGGGCTCTCATGGCTATAAAGGATGTAGATGGGATGTTTTCTTCGCTGGATCCAGAGTACTATGATATTCTCATGAAGTGAGTTTATGCGGTGTTTAACTGCTAAAATATCAATTCTTATTGCTTCTACTTATCTCATTCTCAGCAGGAATATTTAATTAATTCCATGTTTACTTTCTGATATTATTCTTTTGCTATAAAATTTATACTTAATTGGTTGGGTTGATCCTACTTTGAGCTATGTAAACAAACATTCTGTTTTCTTTTTTTCCTAATCTTTTCAGATTTCTACTGCTAGCTGTGTTCGTGTCAGTAGGACAAATGGTAGTCTTTAGATACTTGGAAGATTGGTTTGCTGATATGAATTAATTTTTTCGCTTGTGTTAGGAGTCTTCAATGGGTTATCCTTGGCTATCTTGTATTGCTTCACTCCTTTATGGTTTGGTTTTTGTCCATTGGAATGTAGAGACTTGTTCACAGCATCCTACATTTTGGAAAGGTAGGTGTTGGCCTTTGAACGCCTTTGAAAGTATATCAGGTTTTATGAAATTCTAAAAGTTCCAAGTGATTCAATGTTTTTGAGTGGAGAATGTCCCCCGCCTGTCTTCAAGATCTCATTTTAATGGTTCAATGAAGTCAAAAGTTTTCCTTTAGAGATTTGGTTTATTGTAATTAGAGGGCTCCTTCTCTCCTACCAGTTGTCCTCGCCACATGGTTACCTGTTCTCAGAGTTTCAATTTCAGTGGTGTTTGTATTTGCTTTTATTTTCTGAGCAAGTCCAGTGTTGGGATATATTCCGATGCATTTGCTTTCTCTTGCTTTTTATGTCTCTTTGTATTTCAAGCATTAGCCTCCTTCTCTCCTTCCTTTGTCCCTTGCTTCAAGAGGTTTAAACACACAAAGAAGCTTGTAGGATACGAATCCAAAATAGGATCTTTCTTCACTGGATTGTGGCTTATGACTTGATGGAAAAAATTATTCTTCCACTGTCAGTTTTGTACTGGCTTAGTTATTCAGCCTTTTCAATGTCTCCTTATGCCTTCCCAGGAACCTCGAAGATTGGTTATCCGTAGTGTTCTCCAATCAGTGATTGAAAGGGGAAACTGGACATATTGTCCTACTCCTACACCACAGCATTATTTGATAACCATAATGTTTCTTTTATCATCCTTTCCAACTTGGACGCCATCTATATAAAACCTGTGAGTAGGCCTCTAGGAAGGAGCGTGATAAAGCAATTCGATACTAAAATGAATAGTAAGTGCAGAAAAGATTTCCATAAACTCCTCAAGGCAAGCGTTTTCTATCTAGGCTTGCTGCTAGTATGATGGCATAACTATCTTCCAAAACACTAGCATGAATTCGCCTCCTTCAACGAGTGCAAAAACAACTTCAAGATAGTGTCAAGAAGCTTCCACTAAGCAAGCAGTGAAGCCAAATATTAGGTCACATTTATGGGTCCTTTGTGCTGTTTTTTTTTTTTTTTTTTTTTTTTTTTTTTTTTTTGTGTAGTTTCTTTCATGCCAAAACTGGAGTATTTATATGTATCACCATTTGCAGGTACTTGTATAGAGGGTTGTCAACTGGTGATCGTCCCACATGTGATCAATGTCTCAGGATACATGAAAAGTTGACAGAAAGGGCTGGCTTAGGCTGCATTCTTCGTTCTCTTGCCGATACTATTAATACTGTTTGATTTTTCTTTTGAGCAATTTTTGGCTAATGTTGGATGTATGTTATACTAAGAGCTGAAATGTTCTGACACCTGTAAATTGCTTTCCAGATTGTGGATTTATGTTAAGCAGATTTAATTTCTAAATGTACTTGTAATTTGTAATTTGAACAATTGAACGTAGATGACTCAAATAGAATATACCCTATGGACTCGACGTGAGTTAGTGACAATAATACCAACTAGTTACCCTTGAAAAATATATTTTGAAGGAAATTATTTTAAATGACAAAACTGTTGAAAATATCAATATCGTTAAATATAACAATATTTTAGTAATTATCAATGTCACTAATAGACATTAATAGAAGTGTCGTTATATTTTGTAAATATTTTGGTTTAGTTTGCTATATTTGAAAACAACCCTTTATTTTGTACATTTATCTATTTCTTACTTAATCAAATCATTTTCATGGGTTGAATGCATCAATTTTAAAAAATGTATATCAAAATGATTTTCTTAAAAATAAAGCTATTTCTCTTAATATTTAAAAATTAATCTATAACAAACAATAATTTTAATTTTAATTTTTTTAGAAAAGTTATATTGTAATTTTATTTTAGTTATTATATCTAATCTAAATTTACCTAACAATAATTACTTCTTTGCTGCGCTGTAATAGAATTTGCATATATAACAAAAATAAGATTCAGATCTCAAAATCGAAGCTGAGCTTGTTGGGCCGAACATAGCGCAAAGTCCAGAAGGTGAAGTTGGGCCGGACATAGTGCAAAGTCCAGAAGTTGAAGTTGGGCTGCATGATATGGGCTCAACCCGTTCTTCCAGCGATCTGGCATTCACCGTTCGAATTCCGACTTGACAAGAAAGAAACGAGTGATCGATTCGATCGAATAGAACTTTCATTTCAATTTCGTCTATCAAAGATACTCTTCCGAGCCACTGTTCCAGCTCCAGCTTCGCATTCCCCCTACCATGGGCACGGTTGAAGTTCTTGTTGCACAAATCCAAGGCTTGTCCAGTACCGCCGGCGATATCTCACGCCTTCATACTCTTCTCAAGCAATCAGAAGAACTACTTCACGCTGAAACGTCTCGTTTACCTTCCGCATTAGCTCAACTTGATGCTTCCAAACATTCTTTAGGATATCTCTACATTCTGTAAGTTTTTTCTTTCTTCTCTGAATTTTAGTATCTGGGTGTTGCTTGTTCACGCAAATTAGGGCCCGCTATTCTGTATGTTACACTACTATTGAGGATGAGTGCTTTTGTTGAACCATCATTTGTTTTGGTGGAAGTTTGAATGGATGAAGTCGAAGAACTGGCGTTTGTATTTGAGGGTCCAGCGATGGGATAACACCCATCTTCGATACGCCCTCTAACTATTCTAGTTATTTGAATTCGAGTTTGTAGTTACTGAATATGTAGGCTGTGGAGACTGATCTATAATGTTTCCTTTTAAGTATATTCTCAGAGAGGCATGCACATCTGTACCAATTTCACAAGAGCAATCCAGTTCAATTCTTCTAACGATTTCAAGATTTATCTCTTCTTGCAACCCTGAGCAGATTCGTTTAGCACCTGAAAAATGTAAATCATCGTGAAAACTGATCCTTGTTATTATTAACATGTGTGATTGCTGCTGCTGCATGAAATTCTGACTATATATTATCATATTGTGCTGATCGTGCAGTCGTCTCTGTTTGCAAGAGGTTTAAAGATCAAGTTATACAAGAGGCTCCAATTAGAGGGGTGGCTCCACTTCTTACTGCTGTTAGAAAACTCCAGACCTCTTCAGAACATTTAACTCCTTTACATCCGGAGTTTCTTCTTCTCTGCTTATTAGCCAAGTCCTACAAAACTGGCAGATCCATATTAGATAATAATATTCTCGAGGTTGATCAACCAAGAGACCTGTTTCTTTACGGTTATTATGGGTGAGTTGCCCTTTCTGCCTCAAACGCTCAATTGTTGTATCTTTCCTTCTTTGTTTGAGATGCATTTTATTGTCTTCGTATTCTTTGTCAACTTTGTTATTCCTTTCAATATTCGTCCTTAAAGATTTATGCATATTTAAATTTTTTTTGCATATGCTATATTTTCTTTCTGACCCTTCCCCATCCCTCTCATGTATGTTGATTTCATTCTATTGTCATTGTTGAGAACTTTTACGATGCATCTAAAATAAGGTAAGCGGCCAATGAGTTACAGTGAAAAGGCCTTTTCGGTGCTTCCAGCTGGAGTTTGGCTGTTTTCCTTGCAAAAGTTATGGTGTAAGAAATTTTATGTCGCATGTGAAATATATTATGTAGTAAATCTAGTTCGCCCTGTCTCTCTCGTTTTTTGATTTTCCCCCCTCTTCCTTTCCTATTAGGCTATGAATTTGCTACCGTTTAGTAAAACTTTTCTGGCGATCCATTTCTTAGCTCTACTGCTTTGAGGTAGAATCATATTCACTCTTTGTTTCCCATCATACTGTTTGTGTGCAACTTGACTGATCCTAGAGGAAAACTTTTTGACCTTTCAGCATTGGTGTCTTGAAACTTGTTAGATACGTTATAGGTCGACCCTAAATTGGAAATGTTTTTGAGGACAATGGATGGGCTTTCCATGAGTTGCTTCTTTTGTGGAGTATTTGACTAGAGAGGTGGAGGAGAACTTTTTTAGAGTGTAAAGGAGTATTAGGAGGAGTGGATTGGGTTATCTCAAATCTTCCCATTATGCCTTTGTTATTTTTTTTCTCTGTAATAAACAATTGTCCTTTATTTTAACAATTTTTCTCATGTTTATTTTGTTTTTGTCACTCCCTTTTGTTTCAGTCTTTTATTTTTTGTTTAGCTTGTTAGTTGTACTTTCATTCCTTATGAAAATTTGGTCTCAATACTTTATTTATAAAATCATTTAGCTATCTTGGCCAATCTTGAAAATTTGGAAAAAAGAAAAAGAAAAAGAAATCATTTAGCTGTCTTATAAAGACATTTGTGTAATTGGGAAGCAAGAAACTCTGTTTAATCAAGCCTGTTGTAAGTTGTGAAAAATCTAGCATCTCCTGAATGACATTCTGTCAAATAAAATGTGATAATTTAATTTGTCTCTCTCTGCTAATAGGGATTTTCTGATGATATTTTTCTTATGTGACAGGGGGATGATATGCATAGGGCTAAAGCTCTTTCATAAAGCACTTGAGCTTCTTCATAATGTGCACCATCTAAATGGAACTCCTTCCTTTGATAATTATTACTATGTATTTATTTACAATGCTTCTGGATGATCTGACAACCACTACCCATATTTTTGTTACAGGTTGTAACTGCTCCAATGCAATCAATGAATGCTATAGCTGTTGAAGCGTACAAAAAATACATTTTAGTCTCTCTCATTTATAATGGACAAGTATGCTATTTTTTCTATCTGCTGTATTATTACTTTTTACTATTTATTCTATGGTCTCAAAAATTTGGAAATGAGAAAGGAATGTCTGGAGGTTGGTTCTTTCGATTTCATCAATATGTAGGGCACGATATGGATTCTTTTCTTGGTTGTTACACATATTCAGTACTGGTAAGTTAGTGAGATTAGGTCGTACGGTTAGTAATATCCTTGTGTTTTGCTTTATTTAAATGGCCGTCTGTCTCCATATATGTCAGCTTTCTGTTGGCAATTATTAGCCTCTACCTACAGAAAAATGAGATGTTCCACCATGGGCTCGAGTAAGTATGCACTCAACAAGGAAAAGGATGTAACTTTTGTTATCACTGTTAAGTTTTAAGCGATGGACATGGAGTTATACTCAGAAAATTCTTATAGTTTTTCTTGGGAGGGGGTTTTCTTTCTTTTGTTTAATCCTATGTAGTTTCTTCCTATCTAAAAAAATCGTTAGAATTTGATTGAAAAAACAAATTATTTTGAATATAGAATTTTAAGCATAAACCATACTTAGCTGCATAACGGTTTTCTTACTTTTAGCTTTGTGTTACATAGTAAGCTTATATTTTCCTGTGATCTTATGGAGACTAATATGCGTACATGAATCTGGTGGCAGTTTTCTACCAGTCTCCCAAAGTATACTTCTTCAGTAGCGCAGAGAAATTTAAAAAACTTCTGTCAGGTAATGTAAATTTGAAGTGAAGAGCTTCTCTTTGTTCATGGACAGATTAGTGCTTTGATACAAGGTTAATGTAATTCATCTCATGAATATCACTTAATGTTAAATTTTTTTCTAAAAGTGAATGTTCCTCGTTTGAATGTGTAGGAATCAATGATCATTTTTGTTTAGTTATCAAATTTATAAATTAAGATCAACCAACTGAACCATGGATCCAAATTTGCTTGAAATTAGAATATTTCTTTTAGTATATCTGGGTAAAGATTCCATATTCAATGGTGGTTGTACAGATGCAATGAGCGATGCAGTTCTTTATTGCAATCCAGAAAAATTGACAGTCATGCTCTATTAATTGATGCTATCTAGATTGTATTTAGGTGGAGCATATGTTTCTGATTGATCTTAGCAGCATTTGTGGAGATTGTAAATTTAAAGGGAATGGTTTGGTGTTTGGTCTATTTCGGTATATTTTTGCAATCAAATATACCGATGGAGTCTATGCATTTGTGTTAAAGGAAATGTGCGACCAATTCCAGTTGCCGTCCTTGTACTTGTATCCCTCCCTCTTGTGATTCGTTCTTGCTACTTTTATTTATTGTTTGTTTCTTCTTTTACAGCCCTACATTGAATTGGCAAATAGTTATAGCACAGGAAATGTGGAGGAATTAGACACGGTTTTTCAAACAAACAGAGAGAAATTTGAAAGTGTAAGAATTCCTATTTCACTATGTTATCTCTTCAGATGGTCTAATTAAATGTTGGATGCACTGAAGAGACCTTGCTTTATCGATCTATCATCTAAATGGTTAGGGGTTTTTGATATGAGGTATGAATTGTGTTATATCAGGACAACAATCTTGGACTTGTAAAGCAGGCTGTATCTTCTATGTACAAGCGCAACATTCAGAGATTGACGCAGACGTACTTGACCCTCTCTCTTCAAGATATAGCCAGCACTGTTAAACTCAACACCCCTAAGGAAGCTGAAATGCATGTCCTACAAATGGTAACTTTAGTAGAATGATAAGATTATAATCTATAATTAATAACCTCCATCTCTAATGATGTCAGTTTTTGGTACAATTCAGATCCAGGATGGTGAGATTTTTGCAACGATTAATCAGAAGGATGGAATGGTCAGATTTCTAGAGGATTCTGAACAGTACAAATCATGCAAGATGATCGAACATATTGACTCTTCGATCCAGAGGTATGATGCTTGGAATTGAATGTGAAAACAGACATAAATATGTTGTATGTTATCATGATAATGTGCATCCCGACTTTTCTTAAACATGAGTGCTTGTGCTTGTTTTTTCACTTTGAATTTTCCTTTAATAAAAAAAATCATCTTATTTTGTAGAGCTTTGTGGTAATAAGTAGCTCTTTCTAATTGCCATATGCATCACAACTGTGGCTGAACTGACTTATGATACCTAGATTTTTTTTAGCATAATTCATTGTTTTTTCCCTTTTCCTCTGTTCATCACAGGATCATGACACTAGCGAAGAAATTAACCGCCATGGATGAAAATATATCCTCTGATCCTCTATATCTAGCAAAGGTGAGCAACTCTAAATCAAAATCTAATTTTGAATGTGTAGATATTTAAACTAAAAATAAAATGGTTGTTCTCAGGCTGGAAGAGAGAGGCAGAGATTTGATTACGATGACTTTGATTCTGTTCCTCAAAAATTTAATATTTGATGGGGGCTATGGAATGTGATTTTTGTAATATTTTTTCTTCTGCTGGATATAGTTCAAAGAGACAAAGCCTTTGGAGGTCATTTGCTCCTTGTGAGTAGTGTATGTAATCCCATTCTTCTCCTTCCTCAGAAACTAATTTTGTGTTTGCTTTTATGAAGTCTCTGTTCCATGTAATAGAGTTCTGAATGGGATACAGAAAAAGGGCCATAAGGCTTTTTAGAGTTTCACAAAAGTCGAGCATTTAATCAACTACACTTGATTGTTCTAGTTTAGTTCGGGTAAATTACAAATTTGGTCTTCTATGGTTTGGAGAAAGAACTTATTCTTTATGATTTTACAACACTCGTAAATGGTCCCATGGTTTGATAAATTCCTCATGAACAGTCTCTACTTTTGAACTAAATAGCTTTCTTTCAAACTGTTGGGATTGAATTTGTAATTTAACCTTTTTAGTTTGGTTCATTTCTAACAATTTGGGATTTGAAACTCTCCTAATTATTGTATGTCGAACCAATCATTGTTCATGAGTCAAATGTTCCCTAAACGTTTGTGTTTAAATTCACATCAAATTAATGAGATTTTTAGAAGATTAGGTGATTCATTCGGAATTAAAATTGTGAAGTAATTACTTTTTTAATTAACGGGATAATTATTATTTTGAAGAATTGCCATAGCGTTTAAAGGCTATTTCATGTGTATATGTTAAAGCCATTTGGTTTACAGATCACTTTTCCATTTCAAAACCATAAATGTTATTAGATGCTCAAGCAACACATTAATTAATATGTTTGATTTGATTAAATATAAAACATTATTAATTTATTTATATATATATATAAATATATATTATGTTAAAAAATTATATATTTGTGTATTTTGGATTTTCAAATTTAAAATTTAAATATATTGAAAACATAAAAATGCTTTTAAAATTTTGTAATCACATAATTTAAAAGTAGTATTATCTATAGATGCATATTTGGTAAACCATAGATTCCTACGAACTATTAAACATATTCTTATTTATGCCAATCCGTTGTAAACTAATTCAAAAATGAAATTACAAAAACTGCAACGAAGTATGATAGTACTTGCAATTGAGCCCCTAAACTTTCAATTGTAAGAATTGACCCCTAAACTTCTAAAAATATTAACAAATGGACCCCCAAGCTTACAATAATTATAGAAATTGGACCTATAAATGACAAAACTTGAACTCTTAAAGTTATATATTATCATAGTTTATACAATTATATGTAAGTTTTAGAGTCCAATTTTAACATATGTATAAATTTGAATGCTCAATTTTTAAAACGAAAAGTTTTAATGGTATAATTGCAGCTACTACCACACTTTAGGAATGACTTTTGCACTTTGTCCAAAATTTTATTCCATCATTAAGTGATTTCATGTCAAAATTTACATTATGTAAATTCTTTGAGAAAAAATGTTTTCTCATACCGAAAAAACGGTTGAAGTGAAAGATTCAAACTTGAGACCCTCATGTTTGATAGTTCATATGCTTTATGCTAGTTGAGCTAGGCCCGGATGCCACCGACGAAAAGAGTTTTGTTTTTATAAAAGTAGTCTGACTAATAATGGAGAAAATGATAGAATGAAAAACAAATAAAATAGATGATGCATGTGCCACCTTTAATCAATTAATAACAAAATTAATTTGGTTTTGACTTATATAATATCAACACAATCCAACTTTAATATATTCAAGATTCAACCCTAAATATATGGAAAGATTGTTTAATTTTATGGAATTGTAATGACTCTGTTTTGATTAGAAAATATAATGTTATGGGAGGTCCATGACAAGACAATATGTTGAAAAAAAAAAAGTAAAAAAGACCGAGTTATATTTTAAAGTCAACGATGATAGATGTTTAAATCATCAATCATTAAAATACTAACTTGTTTCTCGTCAAATTAGAATGCATTTTGTCATCAAATTAGTTTAACTTAGTTCAAAACGCACCATTGTAAATATAATTTATATCAAATAAAAATAATGTTTATAACCAACGTCAATCGAACCAAAGAAAACCTACTTTGTTTCTAAAAACGGAAAATTTTTCTATACTAAGAGAGTATAAAATTTTCTTTTTTTCATACTTTTCATTTATTGTGTGTCACGTCAACATGCTTTTAAAAATAACATTTAACCTATACTAATATGAATGTAAAATTTTTATAAAAAAAATTATAGTGAGATAAAAGTATGATACTCTCGTAGTAGTCGAAATTTTAGTGAAATTCATTTTTCATTTTTTTTTAATAAAAAGTTAAAATGCATAGCATGTCAAAAGGAAGCAATAAATTGATTATCCTTTTTTTTCTTGAAAAGTGCTTCCTATAAGGGCTTGATCTTTGCATTGGGATGTGCTATTCAGAATTTGAGACCAATAACATTTGTTGGACCAAACATAAAATGGACAAACTTGGACTTTAGGACCCTTAAATTAGTTTTTAATGTTGATTCCAATATTTCTCCTATGCTAAAAAAAAAATAATTGTCCAATCAAACTTTAGAACCTAAATAATAAAATATAATTTGTGTATTTGACTTAAAATATTATGGGTGAATTACAAGTTTAGATATATAAATTTTATATTTATGTCCATAGATTTTGAAATTAAGGGTATTAGTTTTCTAAATCTTCAAATTTGTGACCAATTATAAGTGTAGCTACGAACTTTTAAGTTTTTATAATTTCAAAAAATTTTCATTTTATGTCGAAGTGAACATAATTCAATTGACATACAAGTGGAACTACGAGATATACGAAATTTGTGTTCGGATCTCCGTATCACTAATTGTATTATAAAAAAGTTGCATGAACAAAGACTGTACAATTAAGAATTACCTTATTAAAATAATTTTGTACAATTAAAAATTACCTTTTTACGAAATTTTTTGATAAGTTAATAAAGTTAAAAGTTAATCAGTAGTTTAAATATTTTTTTTTTTTTTTTTAAATCACTATTGTTTGAATGCTTAATAAAGTAGTTTATGAATTTGAGCACAATATCAAAAATATTTCGCAATCTATCGAGAGCAAATATCATATCAATCATCAATGTCTCAAAATAAAATGAATTTACACTCAATTAATTTCACAACAGGAAATGATTATTTAATCAATTTTCTTACGTGCTTTTTTTAGCATAATTTTTCTTACGTGATTGACAGAAATTAGATTCGTGCTTTAACAAAATTTTGTATACATGACTGATTTACCCATCATTAGATTATAATAACGGTTTCAAATCGAAAGTGTAAAAAATGTGGGCAGTACACATTAAATAGGCACGCAAAAAGGACGGTATAATGACAACTATCGATCATTGTACCCTACGATGACACTTGCAACGGGTAGTGAAAATTGGCATCACATGTAAATCAAAATTGACAATAATTGCTATTGTCATACATACATCATACATACATGATGTCATCTATAATCAAATTTGAGGTTTTATAATTCGTCATCATATGTATATGGTTTCATTTCAAAACTGACATTGTATGTCAAATTGTGTAGTAGTGCATCTAAAAGGATAATATTGGTATCCACATTATCAATCAATTAATCAAGTATTGTCCATAAATCATATTACATATTAGTTATTTAATACTAGCATATAGTCTAATAAATTGCTCTGATTAATCTAATGTAGATAGCGTGATGCATATCGAATATAGATTAGTGTTGACCAGTTTATATGTAGTTTGAGTTGTGACCTATTCTTCTACCAACCCTAGGCGTCGATTGTTGATTCTTGATAAACTTATAATTTACTGTGAATTGTTTAATGTATCAATATTCGTTTAGCATTTTAGGTAGCAAATTAGGTACATCATTATTGTATATCAACACATGTTCAACATGCATTTTACTATTAATTTAACACGTTTTTCTTCGAAAGAAAAGAAAGATACTTATTTTAGCACGCTTTAGTGTTAAAAATTAGGTATATCATTCGTTTATCATGAACAATAGTTAGTTTAGCTTGTATCTCAGTAGTATATCAAGTCCACCGTCTAAAAACATAAATATTATAGAAGTAAAGTAAATAAATATATAAGTACCTTTGAAAAATATATGTAAAAGAAAGAAACCATAATTCCAAATCGGAAGATTTAGAGTATTAACCTACGACATAACTAATATTCATGAGTGTACTAAAATTTAAGTAATATTTCAACGACGTTTTAATCTTTGGTAGATTCTCTAATATTTTGATTTGTAATATTTAAAAATAAAAAAAATATTATTTATGTATTCAATATTAATTATAGGATTATTTTCAAATATAACAAAATGAATCAAAATATTTACAAAATGAAGCAAAATATCATCGTCTATCTACGACGATGGATCATTATAGACTAAGATAGACTATAATCTATGCCTATCTGTATCATGGTACACACAAATAGTAGTCTTATCACAAATAGATTGTGATATTTTGTTATTAGTCTTATCACAAATAGATTGTGATATTTTGTTATACTTATAAATATTTGGACAAATATCAATTTATACCCCTTAACTTTGGAGTTTGTATCAATTTAAACCATGAATTTAGGAGTATTATCATTTTAAACTCTAAACCAATAGTTATATCGTTTTAAACCTCAAACTCTAAAAAATACATCAATTGAAACCATGAACTTTCATACATGTACCAATTTAAACCCTTAACTTTCATGAGTGTGTCTAAGTAGAACATAATAGAAGGTTTAAATTGATATATTATATGGGTTCAGGGTCTAAATTGATGTACTTGTAAAAGTTTAGGGTCTAAATAGATATAATTATTAATTTAAAGTTTAAATTGATAAAAACCCCAAAGTTTAGTAAGGTAAATTGAAATTTTCCCTAAATATTTTTAGAAGCTGTCATTTAAAATAATTTTTCTTAATTATATAAGAATTTTATTTTTAGAAATATCATTTAATTATATTAACTCTCATCAATATTTTTTTTTGAAATATTTAATTCTTTTCTTATTAACATAATTTTTGAAATTTTAAATTATTTTTTTATTATTTATTAGTTTCAATTGACATTCATTTAATTCAAGATGTTTCAAATTAATGTTTTGAACATTATTATTTTATTAGATTTCATTTATTTTGGTTCATATTCAGTCACTCAAAATCAATTACCTCTCTATTGAGGATCTCAAGTACATATCGAGTACATTGATAATATACTGAAAATTGTAAATATACATAACATATACCCATGGTTTACTTTTAAGTGCGTGCACAAATATATTGTTAATATGTAAATAAACATCGTATATAATATTCGACACATGGGACAAACATATTGAAGAGCAAACTGTCTAGTTCATCTACTTATCAAATATACACCAGTTTATTTCTAAAAAAAAAACTCAAATGTCTAGTGTTATACATCAAATATACTTTGTTCTATCTTTCTGAAGCTTCTTGTCAATTCTTTCTTTCATTTATGAAGGACAACAACTTTCGGATGTTTACCTTACTTGTATAGGTTTTGAAAAGGAACCCGTTTTGAGCAAGCTTAAAAGTACCGGGAGAGAGAAAGAGAGGTAGGTAGAAAGTCGTTTCATATATTATTTTGCTATATTTGCCCAACCCTAAACTTTTAGCTAACATTTTCAAATACACTAAATATTTTTGGTTTGCACATTACAAAATTTGCTTGTCTCTTTATTTTGAACAATTTAGGGGATGATTGAGGAGATGATTAAGGATGAAAGAGAGATAAAAGAGAATTATAATTGCATAGGTGAAGTATATATGTTTTAATTTATTTGAAATTAATAAAAATAAAAAGAAATGTTAAAGTGTGATTATATTCTTTCCCATTTGAAACCATTAATTAGAAATAATATTCATGAAACTCAATCTGTACCCTTCATTCAATAATGACTTACAAATTCAAATAACAAGCATCTCATGCTAAAATGATTTACCATTTTACTTTTTAATTACAATTTTAAATATTTTAGTTTATGTTAATTTCGTTTATATTACTCGTTACTAATAGACTTTCTCTGTATTGTCCATAGATTTGGTTTGATTGTTAATGCACCATCAACAACCAATCCTATTTACTCCAACTATTCTATTTTCTCGATAAAAGGAACTTTAAATTTTTTGTTTTTAAATTAATGACAGTGGTAGAAATATTTTTCAAATCTACCAAAATATAACACTGTCCATCAGTGATAATATCAAAGTAAGTAATAGATAAATAGAGTTATCACTGTATCATGTTATGTTACAACTAAATTAGGTATAGAATTAGGTGCGGTAATTAAAATTTACAATTATGATTACTAAGGAAAGAAAGTTTAAATAATAATTTGGTAAGGAATAAAGTGGAAAGTTTGATTAGGAAGCTTTGTAGTTGTAGTCCTCCAAAAAAAAAAAAAAAAAAAAGAAAAAAGAAAAAGATTAGCAAGGTTTCGCTATCATAGCATCACCAATAAGCACATGGCTGTGTGTGAAGGACCAATCCCATCTCTCAATTTTTCTCCAACCTCTCATCTCTTCCTAAATCTTTCCTTTAGATCCTCCCTTAAATCTCACCCTCCACGCGTCCTCATCTCTCAATTCCCCTCCCCACTCCCACTCAATCTCACGCGCCTTCCTTCACAACTATCTCCATCTCCCCGTGTTCTACACGCTCCATCATTGGCGTGGAGGAATGTAATCAGTTTATAACTTTTGTTTCACCTCTCTAATAACAATATACCACGTGTTACCATTCTCGAACCTACCAAATAAATTTAAATAAATTAAATTAATTTAGAAAATGAGAGCTTCCCACTTCACGCTTCACGGAACATTACGCTTCCCCCAAGACCAGCCACGTGTGCCCCACCTTTCGGCAGTGCTTGACACTCCCTCACTTCTTATTGGTCCACCCTGGTCCCCACTCCCAAAACAGAATCCAATTACTACCAGATTTTGCATCTTTTCTTCCCCCTTCCCTGGGCCCCACTCTCTATAAAACATAATTCAACCAATTAACGTCGCGTCACTATTTTCATTACCTAGCCCTAGAGCCACGTGTCCTTCTTTCTTTTTTTTCTCTCTCTCTCTCTTTTTTTTTTTTTTTTTTGCTGTTTCTTTCTTCTATCTTTCTAATTGATCTCTATGATCATCTTCATGACTTTCTCTCTCTCTCTCTCTCTCTAAAATGGAAACGAAGACGCCATGGCTTAACTAGGGTTTGTTTTGTTCGTTATGGATGGTGGTGAAGCAGCAGCCACGCGGCGGATGATGGGATCTTATACCGGTCGAAGTAATAATAAGCCGATTTTAAATCCGATAATGATGAGATTCCGGCCGATTGCTCCGAAGCCACTCCCCGGCGGATCTATTCCATCGTCGGTAGACAGCAAGAACAACAACAACAAAAACTCATCGATTTTCAAAGGAAGAACGAAAAGGAAGTACGTTAGGGTTAGAAGATATAACAGAAAAAAGGAAAGTAGTACACGGAACAACAACAACAACAGTAGAACCGCCGACGACGGAGAGTTGATGGATGATCATGATCAAACCACCGTGACGACACTACAACTACTACCGGTGATCGGCGGCGTCGGCGGCGGCGGATCTGAGAAAAAAACAGATACGGAGAGGATGGTGATGATGGAGAAAGGGATGGGATTAGTATCAGACGATCCAAAACGTGGATCAGTAGTGGGGGTGGAATTGTGGGTGACGGTAGAATGCGTGACAGACGCATGCATGGATCTAGGATTGAGAGAGGGAGAGATAGGGTGTACGGATGAAGAGAAGATAAAGAATCTAGAGATGGACACGTGTCCAGGGTTTGTATCGGACGGTATGAATAGAGTAGAGTGGTTAAACAAGGCATTTAAGAGGATGGTATGGCAAAGACAAAGGAATAATAATGATAATAAGAAGAAGAAGAAGGAGGAGGGAGGTGAGGGTGAGGGTGAGGGTGAGGGTGAGGGTGAGTCGTCACCGGGAGAAGTAAGTGTATGGTTAATATCAAAACCCAAATTACCAAATATGAGAAGAGTATTTACGTGCCAAATAAAGCTGCAATTCAAAATAGGTACGGAAATAGAGAAGGACTCGAAAGTTGTGCCGTGCGATGCGTGGAGAATGGACGGTGGAGGATTTGCATGGAAATTAGACGTCAAAGCTGCTCTCACTTTAGCTCCTTTGCTTCAAGAAGATTTTGATTGATCATTTCATATTTCAATTTCAGGTTCAAGGTACCATTTTTATTTTTATTTTTATTTATTTATTTATTTATTTCTTTTACTTCAGAAACTAAAACTCTCTTCAGTCTAATATATATATATATATATATATATATATATATATATGATAGGGACATTCATGTTCTTTCTTTGCCACCATTGCACCAAAATAATTTCAAAATAAAATAAATAAAATAAAATAAATAAAATAAAATAAAGCATCAAATTAAATAAAGTAGAATTTTATTACCACTATTTATATATTTTATATACTATACCCAAAACAATTTTAAAACACACTATTACAATAGTAGGTACATATCCATATCCTTTACTATTTAAAATGGGGTTCCACATAAAACCTTATTTTCAAACCAAATTCATTCATATTCGTTTTTCTGCCCCTTACCTTTAATAACCAATCTGTCGACTCTACAAAAAACTATCATCCATTTGGTTACGTGAGAACCCAAAATAATAATAATAATAATAATAATAATAATAACAACAATAATAATAGTTTAGATAATTTTCCCTATCCATGTAGAGTTCTTATGGATTTTGGTCACTTGAGAATACCAAACATATCCCAAGATGAAGATTCCAACAACGATATTATTACTATTACAACTACTAAAAACATATCTATTCATCTTATTATTGTTATTATCGTTTTTTCAATTTTAACAATTCGTAGGGTGAAACCCATCACTAAAGAGTCATGAGTTTACTAAAAGACTCAATTCATGGATGGATGGTCGTAACTCATCATCTACCTAGCTAGATGTGTATAAGTTGGCTGCCTGAAATTAAAACTCATAAAAAAAAAATTATCTTTATGCATAAATTATTCTTATTTTTTTGTTGAAATGTTTTAACTCTATGTTGGTGTGAGTGGTAAAAGAAGATACATAAAGATGGATTCATCCAAATAGTACCCACAAAAAAAATATAGGGTACATTAGAGATTTAGATATCCGACTTTACAGTCGACGACACATGCTTAATCTAGTTGCATTTATAGATAAATGTTGTTGTTGATTTTTGAATATAAAACTCACCTTGTATGAATGATTTTTGCAGGTAAGATGGGAGTTTGGGAGTATGAAAGTGTAAATAAACTATAATGACTATATAATAGGTGAAGTTGCACTACATAAATTCACAAAGAAAAGAACAAATTGTAAGATACATAAAGATGGTGAACTTTGCAGCAACATGAACCACATTTTCCTGTTTCTATAATGTATAGGACAATGTATTATCATTTTCACATTCACAATCTAAATGTATAAGTTTTTAATCTCCAACTTCATGGATGTCTATTACTATAATAGTTTTTCACATGCAGTTTGAGGTTCTATACACATATTTTACGGATAATTATTTTAAATAACAAAATGATATAAATATTTTCAAATATAGCAAAACGTTACAATCTATCAATGTCTGTCTATCACCGAGAAACAATGACATTTTGCTATATTTGTAAACATTTTAATTCATTTTTTAAAGTTATTTTGAATATTCTAGCTATATCATCAAAAGTTTAGTTCAATTGACACCTGTATGTGCCTGAGATCTCAGGTTCAAATTTCCACGTTGTCTTTACTTAAAAAACTTTATTTTTTTTAAAAAAAATATATATTCTAGCCAGCACTTCATATTTTTAAATATTTGTTTATAGAATTATATTTGTTACCCAAGTATTTTGGGCTTTCAACCTAATGTCATATATTTTAAAATTTACAAATTTATTACAAATAAAATTAAACTTTTTGTTCAATAAGTAGCAACTTTTTGAATATATTGTTTGATAAAGTTGTGAACTCTTTAAAAAAAAATTAATAGGTCGAAAAATCATCTAAAGACATGAAATTGAAAGTTCATAAAAATATCGCTAAATATATTTGGTGTAAATAGTACAAAATTGCAAATTTAGTGTTTTCTTTTAAAAAGAGTTCATAGGAGTGAGCGAATCAAACTTCTAATTTCAAAATTGATAGTTTAAGTACTTTATCAAGTGAGTCATTGTATGCTCATTTTTCCTGCTAGTATGAAAACTTGAACATTTGATCTCGATGCATATTAACTCTGTTGTATTATGCATATTTGACTATAGTAATATTTTTATTATTGAGGAATTTTATGTTTCCAGTAATAGTGATTTGAAATTGCTTTCTAAGGTGGGACTTTTAAAAGCACTTTTTGAAAGAACTGTTTTCCGAACATTATTAATTAATCAAAAAACGCTTTTAGAATTTATTTAATAAAGAAATGTACTCCTAGGAACCTTTTTAGAAATTGGAACCGGGCCATATTTTTTAATGGCCAGTTGTTGTATATCTTCCAATAAAATTTTTGTTTCTAATGCCTAAGTTTGGTTGAGTTGAATTAATAA
The DNA here is from genome assembly GCA_037974625.1 of Cucumis cinereus. Lineage (NCBI taxonomy): Eukaryota > Viridiplantae > Streptophyta > Magnoliopsida > Cucurbitales > Cucurbitaceae > Cucumis > Cucumis cinereus. The sequence goes on from JBBPDJ010000014.1 coordinate 1,090,168, forward strand.
TAACTTTATATCGGACAATAATTATTTATATGGATAATAATTATATGTTTGGTGGATAAAGTTGAGTTGAGCTGATACTAATTGTGTGTTAAAAGTATTGGAGTTGGGTTGAGTTAGATTGGAAATATTGTATTTGTGGTGCAGAGTTTACCTGAGTTATGATCAATTCGATGTAGTTTTTTGTAACTTAGTATGCACTTTTTAGGTTTTTTGTTTTTGTTCTTTTATTTTTTTCTTGTTCCACCTTTGAACTACACACGTACTTTTTCACATTTTTAACACTCATTTGGGATGTGAATTGGATAAATAAAAATATATTTTACAAGTATATATATATATTTATATATACTTAAAACCACTAGTAGAAATTTGACATACAATGACACTAATGAACAGTGCACATGAGAGGGGGAAGAAATATTGTGTCATCTTTTCCAAAATCCGAGTTTTTGGCGGGAAAAGACGGAAGTTTTCGGATTTACGAAAATTCGTGACACGTTTTTCGCGTCACAAAAAGACGATGCAAAAAACGCGTCGTCTTTTTTCATTAAAAGTTTTAGCTTCTGCCCTAGGATTAAAGAAAACGCACGGTCCCCCTTCTTTTCTCACGTTTTGCCCGAAGCCCCATCAGTCTGTTCGCCCAGCCTCCCAATCTCATCTGTCTTCAACGTCCGGCAGCCACCGTCG
>JBBPDJ010000014.1:1094526-1125935 GCA_037974625.1 Cucumis cinereus
TAAAAATGTGATATTTAGAATTAAGAACCTAATATTCAAAATTCAAGAATTATGCAAGATGAACAAAGAAAAGCAACTTACTAGACAAAATAATGATAAAAAGAAGCAAAAAATTAAGAATAGAATCCAACGACACTAATTATACTCAAAACTCAATTCAAAAAGTCAACCAATTGCCCTTTAAAAAAATATTAATTTTCTTATAAAAGTTAAGCAGGTTAAAACCTATGAAAATTCAATTGACGTATCTGCTTGACGTGCTTCAAATAATTTTACTTTTTTCCTTCTAAAAAAACTCACGGCAACTTGTTCTTTTTTCTTTTCTTTTTTTTTTGTTTTTCTTTTACGTTTTTTTTTTCTTCTTCTGGCTTACTGTACTATACGACAGAAGCTTCTTTTCTTTTCTTTTTTTTTTCAATTCAATAAAAAAAACTTAAAAACTAGATTTTAATCAATAAAGCGATTAACATATACCCAATCTAGAGCTTAGGCTCTTATACCAAATGATAAGAAAACCTAGGATTTGTAAAATTAGGAACAATTAGCGAACCCCTAATAACAAATTCTAAAACCCACAAATCAATTTGACAAAAACCCAAGGGAATGGATTAGATTTGGATTAACCTTTGATCGAAGACCAAGAGATAAGGAGAACTAGTTTCTCACTCCATGTTTGAACACTCCACAAGCAAAATGATCAAACTTAGCTGAATGTTCTTGACTTGCAATCCTAAATCAAGAATTGCAAAAAGGTGGCGATGTGACTTCCTTAAAACAACCTAAAGGCAAGGCTTAAATAGCCTCCCAATAAACCCTGATTCAATGGAAAAATACTAAATTATCTTTTTTTTAAAAAAAGTTATTAAAAAAAGATAAAAAGATAAAATTGAGCAAGATAAAAGTTGAAAATTATTTAAAATACATCATAATTATAAAATAAAGCCTAATTAATAATTTGATGCTTGTGTGGATCATATCAATAGTTATTGAAAGTTGCTCAGCAACGACTGTCGAAAAGCGTCATCGAAGGCTGGCCAGCAGCGGTTGCTAGGAAAATGGTAGTCAAAAGTTGGCTAGCGAAGCTCGTCCAAGAATATTAATAAATATCTAACTTTTTTATTTTTCTTAAATAAATTTTTTTTATAATATTGGTCCAAGTTTTAAATTTCAATAGTATGAGAAAACCTTTTGACTTGGTTAGTGATTCTTCAAAAAAAAAAAAAAAAAAAGTTAAAGTGACTTTTTATTTTTCAAAAATCAATTCTATATTTTTTTTTTTTTTTTGCCAAAAATGATTATGTTAGGGCAAAGTGATTTTGACAATAGCAAAAATGAGTTTAGCCACGTCAAAATCACTACTGAACTTACATATGTTAGGAACTAAACATGTTTTGAACGAAAAAATGATGTAGTGATGACTCAATAATTATTAGGAACTAAACATGTTTTGATCAACGGAAAAATGGTTGATTTTGAGTCACACCTATTTCAAACCTCTTTTAGTTCAAAATAATTGTAGGGTAAAAGATAAAATGACAATTCATCTTTGAAATGGTAATTGATGCCATATTCACTAAACTATGTTTGAAGTAACTCAAATTTAAAAGTAAAAATGTCAAAAGAAACACCGAATAACTAATTCCTCCAATTCCAAAAATCACATTAGAAAACCTAATTTGCATCGATTCCCAAATTAATTAAAGAGATACATGCATTAAATAATTAACGAAAATAGGTTTTAAAGAGCAAATTTAGGATATAATTATTATTGACAAGAACATATAACACACAATGATGTGGTTTAATTTTGGCAATTTTTCAAGAGTAGAACTTGTAATCTTTGGCTTGCAATATGATTGTTCTCAGCCCACCAATGGGTGCTAAGATCATCAAAAGAATCCCAAGGACTATAGATACCTGAAAAATAACATACCATTATTCAACTTAATTAATTAAGAATTAATACTTTGTGACAAGAATTTCCATTCAAAATTCAACTAAATTAATTAAACACACATACCCAATTACTCCACCAAGATAAGCTAAATTTCTTTGGTTTGTAAATGGCGAGCCACATTACGCAAGGCAGCTGCAAATGTGAACAATAGAAGAACATTAAGACAAATGAAATGAAGTACTATACGTTAAAAACCGACATTATACATCCGTTTTTAGTTTTTTCAACCGACATAAAAGATCTAATTTGTTGTTGTAGTGTTAAAAGCATATAATTAATTAAAGGAATGCAAATAAATTAAATTAATTGTAGCTTACAAAGTATGTTGTAGGAGCAAAGACAAAGCCACCAAAGAATCCTAGCAATCCACCAAAGAAGGGGAAGGTAATGCCAATGAACATTGTGAATCCTAAAAAAAAAAAACAATCGATTAATATTTGATTTCACATTTTTAAATGCAATGTTCATATCATCAAACATACTTTAATATTTCTTTACTTACCGACGTATATATTGCGGGACACAAAGCGAAGGAGAAAAGAAGGCTTGAAATGCAATTTCTTGACAAGCACTGTCTCAATCATGTCAAATACAGGCATGGCATATATCTACACATAACAAACACCATATTAAGTACTTCAATACCAAATATAAAACCAAAAGGTTTGTATGAGATAGAAACTACTTTAAAAAAAAACCTTAAATTTGTATCTAAGACTACTCGACAAAAATTCGAGATACTTTTTTTCTAGTTTCGCACTTATACAACTAGCATGACATAATTGAATAGTTTTTGCAATCTAGAAGTACGATACCTGGTAACTGCCAATGACATGGATGACGACGAACATGTTAGCCATTGCAATGAGCCAGGCAGGCTTCTCGAGGGAGAGAAGAATGTTGTCTTTGACGGAGTTACCAAACATCCAGTAGCCGATGATGGCAACGGGGAAGTAGCAAAGAGCGACAACAATGTAGGCAACAATGACACCTCTCCACATGGGGCCTTTAGAGGGCTTGTCCGGAGTAGAAGGGATTGTGGCTTGAATTTCAAGCACCACATTATGGCCTGCATATGCGAAAGCTACGTCCCCTAAGGCTGTGAAGAAATTGAAAACGGTGCCTGGTGTGGAATGGGCTTTGTAACCATATTGTACGTCTTCTTGTATTCCCTTGTGCACCGATGCTGCCCATGCTATTGTTGAGTAACTGCCCACATCCACCACCATAAATTGAATTTTAGAAAAACTTTGTATATGTATCTATATTATAATGGAGTGTTTGTCTCAAAGAGTTGGAGTCAGTCGGAAAGAGTTTAAGTCCTCTGTTTGGCTCAAACAATTCGTCATACCTACTTCTAACTATATAATTTGAAACAGCAACTATATATATATATATATATATTATATATAGAATGGAAGAAGTAGGTATTTGGTACCTCAAGGACATGACAGCAGCAGCAAGAGAGACACCAGAAATGGAGTTGAAATTGGGAAGATGAGACAGCACAAAGTGGACAGAAGCAAATATCATAATGAAATAAGTCTGTTTGATCTTAGTGCAATGAGGGCAAACAGTGTCATAAAATTTCTTCAATGATTGACCACCAGTAACCATATACACAATATTAACCCCAACCTCAACCACAAGCTGTTGCGGCACCACAATATAAAGCCCAAGCTTCTCACCAAACGCGTGTTGGCCCAATTCATGATACCTATCGAACCGCTTCCCTGGAACCATCTCGTGCATCTCAACCATTTGCCAAAGCGTGTACAGAGTCACCACCCACGACACCACAAGCACAGTCACGCCAGGACCCCACCCTAGTGAAGCCATGGCCGAGGGGAGACTCAGGACACCCGCGCCCACCATGGCTGTCACGTTGTGAAAAGCTGAGTACCACCATTTTGCGTTTCTTGACGATGTAATTGGTAGCCAATCATCTATTTCCTTTTGTTTCCTTATTTTCTCTTCATCTATCTGTTCGTCATCAAATATCAATTTAAAACCTAATTAAATTCTTAATTTTCAATGATTATATAGTAATATTTTTCAAGATCAAGTTGAGAAGTTCTTAGTTTTTGAGTGAATAGACTCCACATTAACGAAAGTTTCGGTTTGGATTGTTGAATTCTTTTAAATAATTGCTCACAAAAGTGCTTTTAGCAAAAACCAAATACAATAAGAAGTGTATTAGCGTAAATTGGTTATAGTGTTAAATGTTGACTTTATAGAATTAAATTAGAATTAATTTTTTTTTAACAAAAATCTAAAAACTAGGAGTGAAAGAATTAAGACCCTTACATATTTTAATTTGACTACGTGTTAATATATAAATACAATTATATAGAGTCAATTTTTAAATATAGAAAAAAAATTAAAATATTTATGAACATAATACAATGTCATTGTCTATCAGTATTAGTGATATTTTGCTATATTTAAAAATATTTTTAACATTTTTATTCAATAAAATAATTATTATATAAAAATAATAAAAGACGTGGCCTAATATATCCAAAAAAAATATATAATAATTATACGTGGTGTAATTATTAAATATTACATCCAAATAAAAAAAAAAAGTCTACAAGGTCGATTTCAACGATGAAGTACTTCAACAATTTATTGATTTTTATTTATTTATTTATTTATATATTTTTGGCATCAAGTGTTATTTTTAAATTATGATAAATATTAAGAAAGAGACAAGGAGCGTTGGAGGCACGTGGCCCTCGTCTACGCCCCGATTAAGTACCAAATAATTTAATTAATATCATTTTATTTTTATAATACTTAATTTACAGATTTTTATGTCATGTTAAATTTTTTTTAATGTATTTAAGATATTTTTAAATTTTCGATTTTGTTTAATACATATACGAACTTTTAAAAATAAAATACTAAATAGGTAAATTATTATAAACAAGTTTGCTGATAATTAGCTAGATAACGAAGAGTTCCTAGATATATAAACGAGGACAAATATTTTAATTGGCGTAAGACCTTTTAAATAAAACTAAAATAAAAAGTAAGGTTACGTTAGGTAAATGTCGTACAATTGAAAAAAAATGGAGTCAGCTAGTTTATATTTCCTCGTTCGAGTTACCAGTTCAAACTCTGATATTCCAAGTTTATTGAAATAAAACAAATAAATTATTTATATATTTTTTGTAAACATCGATATTTAGTGATGTTTAATTTTATTTTTTATCTTCTAAATTTTTTTTTCTTGCTTCAATATCTACAAAATTTTGTCAATACGAGCATAGTAGATATAATACTTTTACTATCAATTTTGAGGTTGGAAGTTTGATTAATTCCTCCCATGCATTAATATAATATCTTTATTCAAATTCACATGTTAAATCACACACGACCTTAAGTCAATCTTATCTTTTTTTTTTCTTAATTAAAAAAAAAAATCAATCTCTTAACTATTTTGCATAATCGAAATAAAAGTCTTAGCCCACATTCATAACTATTTATTCGAACATTTAAGTTTACAAAACACGATTTTCGTAAATCTTTTTTTGTTCCTTTTTTTTAATCTATTCTCTACTAATGTTCTTTAAAGACGGAACAAAGTTTTTGAACATATAGAATTTGGTTAATATTTTTTTTGAAACGAAGTTATTAACAATAAACTTAATTTTCTCGAGCTCTCGACCATATAATATAACTCATTGGTTTCGAACACAACGAACAAAATCCCATCCATAGAGAAGAAGAATATAAGAAGAGGGAGAAGAGGAAGAGTACTTAAAATGTAATTAGTGAAGGGAGAAAAGAACATACCAAAGAATTAGGATCTTTATAAGGCTTAGAATCAGCTTCAAATTGAGGTGCTTGAGTCCCCATAATCACTTCCTAATTTCTCAAACTAAAATTCAGATTTAATCAATGATTAATAAATAATAAAACTAAATAATAATAATAATAATAATAATTATGAGTTAATTATAGAAAGGAAAAAAGGGTAATTCTTACACCAAACAAACTCACAACTTCTTTGTTATGCAAATTAGTGATTCTCTTCTACATTTCTATCTAAATACCAATATATATAAAAACAAGATTGGCCAATAATTTTTTTTTTGTTTGACTTTTTTTTTTCTTTTCTTTTCCCCCAAAGACCTTAATTATTTAAAAACTAAATTAATCATGGGATATATATATATATATATATATATATATATATTAAAATTTGTTCAATTTGCCGGCGAAACTCTCTATTAATTTCTCTCTTGAAATTGTCTACCAATTTCTAGTAAGTTATGTTCGGTTTCCTTCGATAACGATTTTGTTTTCTGTTTTTTAAATTTAGATTTTTTTATTGTGATATAACTATTTTTAAAATTTTAAATTTTGACTTGATTTTTTAGAATTGAAAAAAAATGTATTTTTGTTTTCTAAGATTTGGATCTAGATTCTATTAAAATAAGAAAAGACTTGAGTGCATCCTGAATGTTCATATCTAAGTACTTTTTCATATCTCTACCACACAAAAATATGATTAAAAACTTTTTTTTTAAAGGTAACTTTTAATTTTATATTGGTGTGATAGATAGATGAGGAGCATATACATCTTTCTATCACACAAACCCTAAATCCATCTTGATAAATATATAATATCTAGATGGGTGCATATGCATCCAAGTTTTTTTCTTAAAATATTATATATTTAAAGTAAATTTCCTTGAAATTTGAGTTTTGTTTCAATGTAGTTTTTAAGTTTTAAAATTTTAAAACCCTAAACCCTAAACCCTAAACCCATTGATTTTACATAAAGGTTAAAAGTGCAAATTATCTTAAAATGTATGGATTAAATTAAAACAAAACTCAAATGTCAGGAGTAAAATGACAATATTTTGAAACTTGAAAACTAAATTGAAATCAAACTCAAAATTTAAGATCTAAATATATAACATTTTGAAACATAAATGCCATTAGTATTTTAGGAAAATATAAAAACTTAGGATTAGATAATTATGAGAGAAAAGGTTAGGAAAATTTGTAGATTGGAAGGAAAGAAATAAAGACCCAATTTATATATTTGTTCAAATACTGACTCTGATGGTATATATTAGGCTAAAAATGAAAACTACTTTATTTATTTATTATTTTTTAAATACCTTTTTCTTTAAATTGAGTGTTTGTGAGTTGGTATTTTCCTTTTTTTGGATTAATGTGAAAAGAATATTAAACCTTTTTGTTTTATGGTTACAGGTCATATTTTTTCCATAAATATATACAAAAAAAAGAAAAATAATAAATAAATAAATAATAGTTTCATGGCCTGCTGGCATTTAGTTTAATTTGTGTATGAATAAAAACAGCTTTTGTTGTTTCTCTTATCATTGGGAATAAAATTGTTATTTTTTTTTTATTTTTTAGTTTTTTTTTTAAAAAAAAAGTATTATGTCTATTTACTTCCAATTTTTTATAATGAAACTAAGCAAAGGTTTCTATTAACTTTACAACTAAATAATTATATCTAACCTTATCAACTCTTCAAACTACGTCATTTTACTTCTTATCCCTAAACTATATGCATGTATGTGAAATAAAATATAAAAATGATAAAACTGTAAAACGAAGATGACAGAAAATCTGAAAATCCATGTTTCAAGAAGGTATCCAAAACTCTCTAGATATCCTCCATCTGAACATCTTAAGATGTCCAAAAATCTTAAGATGTTGAGACATCTTACAATATGTGAAAACAAACACGGTAATCTAGATGTCCACTCCATGAAAATCTAAAATGTCCATAAAACAAACGGCCCCTTAATTTACATACTTTCTATTATAGCTTCTTTCAACTTTTCTATCAATTATTTTCTGTAAGAAACGTGCAACCAAATAAAAATTAAAAAGAATGAAAGATAGAAACGAGAGAAAAATGGTACAATGGTTTAAACAACACTTTAATTGTAATCTATGTTTATTGAATAGAAACTTTGCTAACAACGTTTAATTGTTATCAAACAAGTCTGTTTCTTATAAAAAAAAATGAAAAATAGGTTCAAAAAACAAGAAACGAGAACGTTACCAAACATATCCTAACATACCAACTTATACCACTCTATCCTCAAATCACTCATACTATGCCACTAGGCCACCTCCCTCCTTCTTAGGAGAGACAGTGTCCTATATAAAAGTTAAGTTTGCACTCATTTTCAACGCTCCATAATTGCTTTCTTAGTAATATTTTTTAGTTTTATGATATAGTTTTACGTGAGTTGAGCTATACGTTCATGTTTACAGAATTATCTACCAAAACGTTAAAATTTATTTTAATTAGTTAAATATCATCCGAACTTATTTATTTGTCATTCTTCCAAATATCGTCCCAAACTTATCCTTGGTACCATTTCTCTTACGCTTTTTTTCCTTTTATGATTGAAATGAGTTTATTTCGTTGAAAAAAATATCAATTTATACACTTGTATTTTAATTAAAAGTTATCTGTACAAACTCTAAACTAATAATTCTATTACTTTTCTAAATTTTTGTTATTGAACCAATATTTGGAAAAATATGGTATGAAACTGATAATTATATCAGTTAAACTTCTAAACATTCACAAATGAATAAGTTTAGACTCTAAGTCATCTACTTAAACCTTCTATTTTGTAAAACTGGTCTTTGAAGAAGCCTACATACGTTTGAGAATTAATGCAGTGATGATTTTTTAAGGTAATTGTAAGTACGGTTTAAATTGATTCGCATATGAAAATTTAAGAGTTTAATTGACTCAAATTTTAAGTTCCTCACGATATTAGTCAAACAAAATCTGAAGAGGTATACATTGATATGCTTATGAAAGTTTAAAAACTAAATTGATAAAGTTATTTTATCATAATTTTAATTTATACAACCTCAACCTTTAGGAATACCAATCGATATTTGCCCCCATTTTATTTTATTGGTTTCATTGTGTTGTCGATTCAAATAATATGTACAAACATCTATGTAACTCCAAAGTTTAAAGGAATACATGAATGAACCAAGATCACTGCTAAATGAGAGGGGTCATGGTAAAAATCTAAAAGTATGGCCAAGAGAAATTTTTAAAAAAATTGAAACTTATCTGTCTATACCATTGAAGTTACTTAACTTGGAAAATTTTATTTATTGAATGGTCAGACAAATCAGCCTAAAGAACTCGTGTTGGTTTGTCACATGACCATGTCACACAACTAGAGCAATTAAGATGTCAAATCTGAATTTCGGATAATCAGGTTCCAAACCTTAAGCCCGAGGCATTACATCTCTCCATATCTGTCAACTTTCCATTGTTAAAGCATTATTTTATGAGTTGTATAATGAATGAAATTATAATAAAAACACCCATTGTAAAGGCAAACAAACTCATAATAGACTAGAGATCAGTGGCTTAAAAAAAAAAGATCTAAACACAATGTACAAACTTGGATGTCAAGAAAAGGGTATGAATCACATTTTTCTGCAGTTCTTTCTTATAAGATGCAAGTCATCCACTAAGTTACTTGAAGCTGACTCATAATTATTGAAATCATATAATCCCAACCACTATGTTATACTTATACATGGCCCCTTCATCTCTTATTTTACATCACCAGAGTTTCCAAAAACAAACAAAACTTCCAAACTAAACCATATTACATAGCTACTTAATTCAGTTAAGTTTGTTTCAATTTACAGAAACATACATCATACAGTTTATCACTTGCTACTCAGTTTAATCCTCTTCTTCTACGTTACATCCCGAAATCATTGTTGCTCGTCTTCCCTCTTCTTCTCGTCTACATTACCGAAACCACTGGAAGCTTGTAACTCTGGCTCTGCTGCTGCTGCTTGCTAACTGTTGTTTTCCCAATTAGGCTTCCCGCACCAAAACAGAAATACTGGCTCCTCAACTTCCTATCGACCGATCCTTGTTTCCCGAGATTTGGTGTTTCTTTGTCAATGGCTTGGTTTGAATAAGATGGCCCTGCACCATCACTGTCAAAACAAGTACCTTTCTGTTTATCTACTGAACCTGGTGAAGAAAACGATGATTTTGAAAATGAGCTAGAGCGGGATCGATGGGGAATGACTATGTGTGGCATGCCCTGAGCGACTCCACGCATTAGACCGGTAGCATGTTTTTTCTTAGCAGAGGGGCTCGATTGATTGCTCCTAACCGAAAGTGTCCGTTTGTGGTTGGGAAGAGTCAATGGCTTTGAGAACCTTTGCCTTAAAGGGGTTGGAGTTGGAGCTTCATCTGAACTGCTGTATTTCTTGTGTGATCCTTCAATGGAGCCCTCATCCATTTGCTTCTTCGATGTCTCTCTTTTCTTCTTATCTTTTATTCTTGGCCATTGGAAGACGCTTTTCAATCGTTGAGCTGCTGAATTTACAGAACCAGATTTTTTAATAGTTGATGATGAGTTGGGATTCTCATTAGGCAAATCATATGGACTCAACTCAACTGAGGAAGAGCTCATTCCTGCACTGCCATGATCCGGTATGGTATCTGAAGCATTCTCAATGCCAGTATATAACAATATTTCAGTGTCTGATACTCGAAAAGAGGTCCCAGGACTGCTTCCGATTCCCTGCATCTTCAACCGTGAAGCTATGGCCTTTCTCGTATTATAGTCATGACAACCAAACATTCCTCCAGCTGAAATCAGCTGCCTTATTAATATGTCTGCTGATGCAGATTGTGTGTTTTGTCTAAGATAATCAAGTGGCGTCATCCCATCCATGTCTCGAACATTTAAATCAATCGAGTGAGTAGTCATCAAAAGTTGAACGAGATCAGAGTGAACATTCCCAATGGCAGCCATGTGAAGAGCAGTCCTTCCATCATTGTTTCTGGCATTGACAATGTCATTCATATTATGAACTTTGCCACAAATCACATTCTTCAGAAGGTCAATTTGTCGGTCAAGTCGACGAAAAGCAGGAGTTTGGAAGCCAGAAATGGCTTTATGCAAAAAAGTTTCACCAGCATTGTTTCTTAAAGAGATGGACGAGGGAGATGCTGCAATAAGAGCTTCAACTGCAGCCAATTGGCCCCTACAAGCAGCAATATGCAATGGTGTATTCCCCTGATGATCTATGGAATTGATGATAGGGAATGTTTGGACAAGATATTTAACCACCTGCAGTAGTCAACAAAGTTTCAGTTCTCACATTCAGGAATCAAACAATTCCCTACCCTCATTATCTTTTCATTAAATGCCGCAGAGGCAATGAGATGAAGATCGTTAAGAAGCACGTGTAGAATTTAAATTACCCTATTATCTTTAGGTCGGTTGTACTAAAGTTTGAATGGCTAAAATGTGTCAATGTGAGTATAGTTCAGCACTAAAATGTATGTATTTTGTATTTTGGAGATTGAGATCAGAGGTTCAAGTCCTCTGCTCCAACTTTTTGTACTCCAAAGGGGCAAAAGATAGTAGAATAGGTAATGAAAACCTGGCGAGTTAGCTAATTTACTACTCACACATTCATTATCTTAAAGGCAAATTCAACCCTTTTGTCATCTTGAAAGAAAATTGCACTTTATCCTTTTCATCTGTTTTAAGTACAAATAAGGTTAGAGAATTTGAACCTTAGACCTTTTGGTTCTCTCAGTTCTTGGCATAGACTGATGCAGGTTGAGCAAAGCTTTTTTTTGGCAAAATATACTAGATTTTGAGAGATTTAATCAAATGACGGAAACCAAATTCAACAAAAATTAAAATAGAACATAATGAGAATTACATGAATATAACACAATAATCATAAGAAACAGGGATGCATCCATGGAGGTATAGCACGAACAATTATTAATAAAATAAGAAAAGGACAAGCATTATAATATAGATCACCTCAACTTGTCCTCTTCCAGCAGCTGCATGTAAAACTGTAGATCCTTGAGCATCTCTGCAAGCCAACACGTCGGAGCAATCCGCAAGAAGCTCCTTCAAAATCTTCAAGTTACCGCCTCTGGCGGCGGCATGAACACCTCTGTTCATCATTTCCCATTTATAAATGGCCGGAATCTCTCCGATATGTTCATCCAGAACCCCTCCTCTCCCCGTGGATAATCTCGGGGAGACAGCAAAATCATACAGAATCCGAAATACCTCATCGTTCTTACTCCGAGCGGCGGCGTAGAGAATATCTGTAACCCCATATTCCCCTTCTCCAAAAACAAGCAAAGGGTTTCTCTGGAGCAGTTCTTGAACGAACCCCAAATCGCCGGCGGAAGCGGCAGTGTAAATCAACCACCCCCCGTAGCCGGCACGGATTAGAGAGTTTTTCCCTTTCTTCGATTCGGATTCCATTAAAAGCTTTCGAGAAACATCAGAACGGCATTTAGCGACATCGTGAAACTGTTCTTCATCATCCCAAACGGTCTCGAGGCGACGAATCCGGCGGAGAGATGTGAGTTTGATGAGATGGTTTCCGTCTAACCGAAGAAGCTGCCGGACTAAATCGTAATGACCATTAGCAGCTGCCCAATCTATCGGAGAAGCGTACCACCACTGGTCACCGGTGCTCTCCCACCGGAGAGGGAAATACGTCGGAGGCATGAAAAGAGGCAGAGTAACGGCAAAAAAGCGACAGTTTGAAAAAACCCCTTTTGAATATAACAAAAAATACGAGTTCCCAGGAGATTTAAAGAGAGACCCACGATGAAATTATGAACAAATTTGGAGAAAAACGAGTCAGGAAGAAGAAGGAAGAAGCTGTTTGGAGATGGGTTGAAGATGGATTTGGCGGGAAATTAAAGAAGGAAGAAGGAAGTCATAGGAAGGGGATTAAAGAGGGAGAAAGGGAGTGGAGCAGCCATTATTGGGAAAAGAGAAAGCTGTGAATTCAGGGAAAAGGAGGAATCAGGGGTTGTTTGTATTATTTCGTTTGATGGATTATTGAAGGAGAAAGGTGGACGGTGGGTGTTGAAATTAAGGTCGTGAGAGATATGGAGGCAAAACGAAAAGTATAAGTTGGTTCTTGTTTAAAGAGATTTTGGGGACTTTTAATGGCGGAGAATAATGGTGAATATTGAATTGAAAATGAATTCTTCTATGCAAACTGGTAAGACGCCATGGCCGACTAAATCAACAAGAGAGATTTTAGGTTCATTTTTCAATTCTCTTTAAAACTTTGTTTATAATCTTTTTATTCCATAAATAATGTCAATGTGTGGTAACCCCCAGAGTTCCAACTGAAAAGGAGTGGTTAGTGCCAATTTTTTTTTTTTTTAATATATAAAAGAAACTCACTTTCATTATTGTTTGTGATAAAAATAATATTTAAGAATTTTGTCCTTGATAATTACTAAATTATAATTTATACATCAAGATCATTTTAATTACTAAATTTTGTCCTTGATAATTTATACAAAACATAAATATTTAAAATTATATTGATATTTATGACATATAATGAAGATAAGTTATGATGTTTCCACTTAAATTTTCCTCTCCTCATAATTTAGGGAATTGAAATGTATATAATAAATATTGTGGTAAATAGATGTTTATGTAGAAAAAAAGGGGATTGAGTTAAATAAGAACCAACCAAAAAATTAGTGGTTCCATTTACATGGATGTAGATGTAGATAATTACAATTTCTTTTCTTGAAAATAGCAATATCTATTTGTTTAAAAAAAATGTTGTAAATAATAAAATTGCTCAAAATATTTATAAATATAGCAAAATTTTATATTCTATCAATCATAGATATTGATTAACTTTTATTAGTTTCTAACAATATCACTCATATAATCTAAAATTTTGCTATATTTTGTAAACATTTTTGTTTATTTTGCTATATTTGAAAATGCACATTTTTCCTTTGGTAAACAAAATAAAATAAGAATTTCATACTTTTGAAAAAATAGAATATTGGTCAACAAAATTTTAAAATATTATTTTTATTTTAGTCTCTCTAACTATCCAGTAATTTTTTTTCTTTGCAATGGTATTATAATTAAAACTTAGAAAGAGGGAATCGAACTTCTAAGTTTGAGATTGATAGTACAAGTATCATGTGTGTTGAACTATGCTCATGTTGACAAGTATATCATATAACCTTATGTTAATGAAAATTTTGTAATATTTTATTTCAACTTTGTATTCACACGTTGCTAAGAAAGCAAGGTTGAAACTTCTTTATATACCTCTATCTTATGTTGTGGGTTTGAGCTCCAAAAGGTACCCATGTTTTAGAGGAGTGAGAAGATAGATAAATGTGATTTGTTGATATTTCCACCGTCTCAGTCGAGCGAGACGTATGCTTTGACATGATGGTTAAAGCGTTACAACCGTTGAAGCGTTGCAAAATCTATTACTATAAAAGGTCCTCCTCCCCGTCTCATTTTGATCCATTCGAAAATCATATTCTCTAAAAAAATTCTTCTCTCTTTTTAGTTTTCGAGCAAAGTGTTTCAAGAGTGTTTGTTTTCCGATCTAAGCATCCAAACATCCAGACGCCTAATTGTTGTTCCTAGTCCCTACTTTACTGCATTATTTAGTTCCAGATCCAACACCTTATAATTTACATGAAAAAGATCGTTATTATCATTGAGTTGTCATTATTATACGAGCTTATTTACCTATTTGTGTGTGTGTGTACTTATCAATCAACTAACCATATTATCAAATTTCAACAAAATAATGTAATCAATCAATAAAACATAATTCAAGAATAATTTTTTCAAGTACAAATGGGACAAAGAATCTGCACCGTAAACCTCTTGGTCCTCAATATATACAGATGTCATTTGAACTAAACTTTTGTTGGTAATTCATCATTAACTTGCACAAATTGTTTTCGTTAAAGTTAGTAGATGCAATGATGAATGAAACAAGCTGAATCAAGGGGGAGAAAGGAGAAAAGGAGATCAAGAAAATGAGAAAGTTTATATTAGTAATATTATTATTATTATTATTATTATATATTTTTTTAATTGTATTTTTTTTTTTTTAGTGTGAAATAATAGGAAGAGAAAAAGAGGGGGGAGTAATGAGTAACAATAATGGAAAAGCAAAAGAAAGGCAACTCTAAAAAACTCTCTCCCTTTTTTCCCCAAAAGAGAGAGATCTCACATCACACTTTCTACTATTTATTTAATTTTATTTAATTTTATCTAATTTAATTTATTTGTTATTTATTTATTTTTGTATTAAGTGAATGGTTAATGTGATATGCTTTTTTATTTCTTGCAAAACATAACAAGACAAGGACCAAATTCCAATCCCCCCCCCCCTCTAATTCATTCATCTTTCTTTCTAAATTATATTATCTATTTTGCTTTAAATTATTAAAAAATACAATCGATAAACATACCATATAATAGTCTATCTTGATATATCATGCTCTATCACATATAAATTGTAATATTTTGCTAAATTTGTAAATATTTTCAAAAGTTTTATCATTTAACATAACTTTTTAAATTAAAAATGATTATTTTCAAATTTAGCAAAATAACATAGTCTATCTACAATGGATCATGATACACCAAGATAAACTACTTATTTGTGTCTATCATTAATAGATACAAATAGTAGTATATAGTAATAAATCACATATAGATTGTGATATTTTGCTGTATTTATAGCAAAAATTTTGTCATTTAAAATAATTTCTTTTTCACTTACACTATAACTTTTGTTTTATTAATTAATGTTTTGACGTTGTTTGACTCTAGATCATTCTTCAACGATGTTGACGTGGCTTACTAGGAGTTGTAATTAATATTGTAAAATAAAACATTTTATAGGACAGAGGTAAAGTTATTTTTTTTATAATAATTTATTTATTTATTATTTATATGCAAGAATCTATGATATTAGGTACTTCACTTCTTATTTAAAACTTTAGAGTTAGCTTTGGCCTTCTTTTCAATTATTCCAAAAGGAGAATAAACAGAAAAAGAAAAATATTTCCATTGCAAATTGTTCTTTTATATATATATATTATATATGTATATACCCACCATGTACATGCATCATTTTCCTCTCTTTCATCAATATCGTATTTTTTATTTATTTATTTTTAGACAGTGAACGGGATTCTTCTATTCGTAAAAAATCTTATACTTTCTTTCGTTCTAGACCATGGTCTAAACAAGTCGCTCATACACCTTGGAACATGTTCCTCGACGTAAAGGCACCTGTAAATGGTAGATGATTTAGTAATTCTAAATGTTCAATTTGAGTTCATGCACTTTCTATAAATCTTAAAATTTAGTTTATGTTAACATTCTATTCTTTAGTTGTGAAAATGTATTCGAATGGTGTCTTTTCTTGTCTGAAATTTATTATAGTTATTTAATCTTAAAAAAGTTTACATATTAAAGAAATTAGGACCACTTTTGTTTAAGTACAGCTGACTTCAATAGGCATACCTAGTACAGAGTGATATCTAAATTTCATATTTTGACTTCGAAATTTAGACTTAAACTTGCAAATTTTTATAAATGAATCGAGATAGACTTTTATATTGATTTTTTTTATTAAAATTGTCCATGTATTTATTTTAATTGTTCATTTTATAGAATTGACATTGAAAATATCTACATATTTGAGAATTAATACATAAATGATTTTCATAAAAACTTTCGTAATAAAGATCTAAATCGATCAACTTGTATTAGTTTTTATGTTTTGCTATTTACACATGTTAGGACTGTTTTGGCTAAAATTTGAAAACTAAAAATAGTTTTCAAATACTTTTTTTTTTTTTTTTGAAAATTGGTTAAAAGTTCGAATATTCACTTAAAATTTTGAAAAATATGAGTGAAAAATTGTGAAAAAACAAGCAAAATTTTTCGAAACCAAAAATCAACTAGTTACTAAATGGAATCTCGATCCGTGAATAGTTGTGATTAGGGTTTTTTTTTTGTAGATATATTTGAGAGAGGGTAAAATTATATATGAATGTGTGTTATGGTAAAGAGGAGTTGATGTGTGATTGGGGGTTGGGGGAAAGCAAAGGAAAAGATAGAGAGGCCATGTGAATAAACAGCTTTTAACTTTAAAAGCACTTTTTTGTGTTTAATCAATCTGCCTTCTTGATTCCATGCTCCCTTTGACACCAATAATGCATTACCACAAACCCTATCTCTCTCTCTCTCTCTCTTAGATCAGTCTTTTTCTTTGCTTTTATGGCATCTTCACATGGTGCTTTGCAAAAAAAGAGTGTGTGTGTACACATTATAATCCCTATGTCTATGGTATATACCACATAATAATAATAATTATTATTATTATTATTTGAGATATGCAAACATGATTCCACAAGGGAAAGACATTAGTTGTAAGACATCATTCAAAACCTAATTCAACAAGTCCAAAGTTCGATCAAATGGTTCGGATTTTGAGTATGGTGAGTTTTGGGTGGAGTCTGACTCTAACTCTGTGGGCGTGGGTGAAAGTACTCAATTTGGTGTCCTTCTTCCTTCCTTCGTATGGTGATTTCTATGCTAAAGCGTTTGAGCTAATGAATCACGCTACTGTTTTTTGTGTCTCTTTTTGTCCAAAAATGTTGTAATAAGATGCCTCATTATTTGGCCGACTAATTTGCTTTGTGGTCTAACCGTTATTCTTGTATTTGGATTTGTAATTTTTCGGATTGCATGTCCTTTTGTATTGGAGCTAATTGCATCCCAACTAGGATAATAAGACTCCCTACAAACATCCTTACCAATCTTCATAAAAAGAGAGGCCTGGAGAACAAAACTACAAACAACAACACGCAACTAAAAGTTACATGCAACGATTGACCAACTGATCAATTGTGGCCTCGACCACATTGAAATGTGGTACTTTAAAAGATAGTGTATCAAAATTTGTATGTATGTATAATCTCTAGTGTACTAGCCAGTAAAGAAGAATCATTAATCCTAAATTTTAGAGATACAAATCATTTATGATTTATAGATTTGTATCAAAGCGACATGGAATGACACTCTAACCCTACATACATGCATATTAAAAATAATAGTGTGACCTATTAACTATCTTTCAACCCCACACTTCAATTTTGCACCAATGTTTTTCATAAATAAAACTCCATTTATTTTTTAAATAAAATAAAATAAAATAAAACAAAACTCCATTTAATTTTTTTCTAAAAAAACAAAAAACAAAATGCTCTTTTTTTTTTGTAATTAAAATATAAAACTGTGTACTAATCATTCTTTATTTTTGTCTTCTACTTTGTAGAAACATTTTATAAATCTTTATCAAACTGCGAAATCAGGATTTTGAAAAACTACTTTGTTTTTAACTTTTATTTAATCGTTTTTCTTTCCATTTTTTTAAAATCGTTTTTCTTTATTCTTTCTTTTGTTGACGTATATTGATGGTGTTCCAATATTATTGTCCTTTACAAATGTCGTATTACAGTATTAGAGTCATATCTTGAGGAGTTGTATTGGTATATATATCTCGATTACATAGTCGTAGTGATTTGTGGTTAAGTTGATCGAACAAACAATGTACTTTGATGATTAAAGAGAGGAAGTGATATTATCGAGTAATTATATCATTGGACCTTCCTAATGTTTTTCGATATTTATATTTTGTTACCGATTGTCTGCTGTTGCTATCAAATAGTAACAGAAGGAAGGACCCAGTTTATAACCAATTGGTACCATTGTCTTCTGTTGCTATCAAATAATTGCAGTTAATTGAATTTGATTATATATAAGAGTGTGATGACTTTTTTTTCTTTTTCTTTTTCTTTTTTTTTTTTTTCTTTTTCTTTTTCTTGTTGTAGTCAAACAGGTGGGGAACAATGGAAGCTAAAGAAAGATGTCAAGAAACATCCACTCAAATCCAACAACAAAACATTTTGGTAAATATCCAAATCATAACAAAGTAATGTTAAAAAAACCACTTTTTTCCATTTGTCATGCATGGAATGCCAACTTCATTCCACTTTTTCTAGAATAGGTATCTTCTTGTTCAACAACTGTATATCTTAGAATGGACCAATGGTAGCATTTGGAGTTGTTGAAATCAAGGATTTGATTGATTAATTCGGATAAGAAAAATGTATCTGACATTCACGTGATATCAGCAACAAATTTATTTTTAAGGAAAGGATAATGAGTGGGTTTCGGAGTAGCTTTAGGATAACCATATATTCAACTCACTGAGTCGAGGAAAATGCCTTATTTTTGCAAGACCGAGCATCTCCCCCAAAGTCAAATTTGGTTCTAGGTATGATGATTGAGGATAATTCATAGCATGTTAATTTTGGGCTTTGACACGAACTAATTATCTCCCCTATTTTGAGTTTATGGTACTATCATTGGCCCGAACCTTGTTATTTTCTTGACTTTATTACTTATGTCCTATTTTATATTGATTATATCATATTCAATTCAAAATCTTCTATAACACAAACAAAGCCCCCACATTGGTTACACATAAGGAGCAGATTGTTGATATATAAGCTAGGATAACTATCTCTAATGGTATGAAACATTTTGAGTGAAACCAAAAGCACAGTCAGGTTGACTTAGGTCAAAGTTAACAATATCACATATATCATTATATTATCAAAGTATTTGACAAACTTTCTAATAATGCATAATATTCAAATAGTATACTTAGCTTGCTCATATGTCTCAATTATATAAAGTGATTCTTCAAAAAAAGAGAAATTTCATAAAACATATGCAAGTGAAGATCCAAATCCAATAGAATAGGTGTGAAGGAAGAACATATGGTTGATGATTTTGCCACACCATAGAGCAAGTGAGGAAGTGATGGTTGGCAATAATTATGTTTCTAAATTAAAACATTTTTATATGCTTTTTTGCAAATAATGAATCAATGTTTGGCTACAAAACAAAGAAAGAAAGAAAAATATCATATTCACTATGTTTTTGCATCTTTGTCAAACACCTATGATTGCCTTCCCATGCCACTATCTTATGCCTCAAGTTTATGACGTTCCAACCCCACCTCGTATCATTTTACGAGTTGTTTAGAGAGTTGAAATATATCATAAGAATTAAGAGTGTTGAAATACATATAAAATCGAAGGTGGAACAAAAATGAGACCGTGAAACGTGAAAACAATAGAAAAGATAGTTGGATTGAAAACTGTTGAAACGAAATGAGTTTAGTATTATTGCAATTCGAGCTCAAAACGCTCAATCCAAACATAGATTTTGATATCGCATTTCAATTCTATTACGATTTAACAAATAGCTCCTTTATTAGTTTAGCCCTAATTTAATTAAGAACTTTTTTAATAAAGTTCTCAGCAGGTTTTTATTTATTTGGATGTTATGAACTTGATTTATATATGATTGATGGAGGTCTAATACAACTGCTAAGTGCAAACTTTCTAGTTTTCATTGTTTTTATCTCATTTGGCCATTTTTTAGTTTGAACATTGGAATATTTTTTTTTTATTAAATTGGAACTAAACTTTATTTATTTATTTATTTATTTATTTAGACTAACACAAATATAGCTCAACAGCCTTACAACTTTATCCTATATGATTGTATTTATTTAAGAAACTATCATATAAGGTATATTTCTAATTATTTCAGGACTCGTTGAGTAACCGTTTTGTATTTTGTTTTCAGTTTTTGAAGATTAAGTCTATTTCCTTCAAATCTTTACAATGATTTAAAGTTTTCTTAAGTACAATAATTGTATTCTTAGTCAAATTCCAAAAACAAAAACAAACTTTTAAAACCTTTTATTTTAGTTTTTAAAACTTGGTTCGATTTTTTAAAAGCATTGGTAGAAATTAAATGGAGGTTTTATAGGTTTAATTTTCAAAAACTAAAAATAAAAAACAAAATGATTACCGAGCCTTAATACTATTGCGACAACTTTTCTTAAAAGATATTGTTGTAATAACTTTACCTTTCGATATATTAACATTCTAAAACATAAGTTTCGATTGATTAGAACTCAATAGATAAGACATCGTTTACAAATGAATGATGGTTGAACCCATAATTAATTATAATTCATGTTTTTATGGCATTTTGCCTACTCATCTTGCTCCTTTCTGGTTTGAGCATCTAAGTGCAACTTCAAAACATCAAATATGTGACATGTGTCACAATGGGTGTGAGTTCAACTTTTTGGTTTATAGGCTAACATCAAAGTGATGTCAGCTCAACCATTCAGGAATGTAAAATTGACTAACAAAAACTTAAATAATTAAACCAGTTAGTTGATCATAAGATTAGTTGTCTAGTTATATAGAGTCAAATTTTATGGTTCTGTTTTCTTAAATTCTTACATTTGCTGATGTCCCTTTCTCCTTAGATTATCTGTTGGATATCAACTCTTGTAAAACAAAATGGAAGATTTCAAAAGGGAAGAATACAAGAGTAAAAGTTTTATGTCAGAGAGCTGATTTTCATTTTTTTTTTTTTAACTGCTCCCTAAGATATGATTTAAAAAAGATTAGTAAATATACAAAACCACCCCCTTTTGAAAGGACTGCAACACTTGTGATTATAACAAAGATGCTATTTCTTCGTAAACTAATATTTGAGTGCTAGCTAAGCTACAATGAAATGATCCGACTTTAATAAGACCATAAGACCATTTTCGGGAACGAAAAGATGTCCAAGTTTTCTTTCCAAAAAAAAGATACATAAGAAAAGATGACACAGCAACTTGATCTAGACACCCTAATAGTTTTAATAATAAATTGAAATGGATAAAACACCCAAAAAGGTTGAAGAAAAAACATTATCATCATTGAAGATGGGAATATAACAGGGTATTAACAAGTTCAAACAAACAGACAAGAAGATTAAAAGAAAAAACCAACTCTTCAACTTTATCACCTTACAACTCCTTTCAACCAAACACAATTTCTGGAGGATTTTTCTATCCACACTCATCTTGAGTCAGGGCTGGAACTGGCTTCTCTACCAGTGCCATCAAAGCTGGTTTGCAGTAGAGTTTACAAAATATGAGCTGTAGTCTTTACATTTTCAGCCACTTGGGTTTGATAGCTTTCTTATCAGTAGGCTTGGTTTCTTTGACAACAGGAGTAGGGGCAGGAGGAGAGGCTGCTGTTTCGGGCTCTGCAACAGCCGAAGTAGACTCCTCTTCTTCGCTCACGATTTCAAGACCTTTCAACGACATGACATCTTCATTAAGGTAAGAGACTGAACCAACTGATTCGCCTGAGTTCAATGTAACAAATTCTGAGAATTAGTTGCATCATGGTTCAAAGAAATCTCAAGGCTTAAACAAAGAATGGAATCGTAACTAAAAGATATTCGAATCAAAAGGCAGAAATTCAGTTTTTGCAAGACAACAAAAGTTCATCACTATACTTTTTGTTTCCTTCATTTTCCCTTTTGTTTTAAAATCTAGACAATAATGTAATGAAGCCCAAATATGGAAAGTTCATCCCCAAAAACTTCTGCAATTGATTTCTCAAGCTGACTGTACAAAACTTCATGAAATATTGATGTTGCCCTTGGCACAAAAAAAAAAAAAAACAATTACAATTGAAATTAGTAACATGTTTTAAAAGTTCAATACCAGCTTGATTCTTATCTCTCATTCAAGTAAGTGAAAAAGATGGTTCATGATTGAAAGATTAATCATAATCTCGTGCCAACCAGATTTATATTATTGTTTACTTGTTTTTTAAGGCAATTCATATAAAAAAAACAGGTCAATATTCCATCCAGATATTGATTTCTATTTAATGGTAACTCTTGACAAATTTTAAAAATAGCGTTGATGCTGAAGAAATACAAATATTTTAGAGAAGCAAAAAGATGTCAACAAACTAAATTATAGAAGCATTATGAGACACTACAACCATTTTTTTGGTTAAGAATGAGGCACTACGGCCATTACTAACTGAGGGTAAAGTATGTCAAATGTCAAGTAGAAATCATTATTGTATTACGAATCATGCTGCCTTAGGAAAATCAAGACCTTTGAGATAGTCTCCTAAACTGAAAGTTGTCAGTGAACAAAAGTAAAAAGATGATACCCTCTCAACCACAACTAGGCTACACATACCTTCTATAATCACCCATCAACTTTATAAGGGGGTGTTTGGCCCCCCAGCTGGGTTGCTTTGGTTGGGTAAACAAACTCACCCACCGTTTGGTTCACCAATAATTAAAGAGATTTATTAACTCGTTATTCACATTACTCACATTTCTCACCTTGTTATAAACTCTCTCAAATACTCCCTCCTATAATAATTTCCAAACTCAACTATGTGCGTCAAACACCCCCTAAGTGACTACTATTCTCTCTTATCTGCCCCACTGATAGGTGTCACATTTGTCCTTAATTGGCTTTACACAATCATCCACTGGCCCCTTTTCTCATATCTACCATAAGTAAAATGTGAGTGTGGAGTCCTAACGAACTATATAAAGTACTAGAAATAGACAGGACAAGAATGAGAACTCAAGCATCCAAGTTAATATTATGTTGAAAACCACACGTATAATACCTAATTATGAAAATTAAAGCTCATATAGTACTTAGAAGGTCAAGACATAAATTTCAGATAAGTATGGTGAATGTTGCCTTCCAAACCTTCAGGTAGATCGTATGAAAAGTAGACAATTGCACCAGGAACAAACCCAGCAGAATAAAAATCCTGCGTCAAGTCTTTTATCTGTTTCTTTGGAGGCGTGGTATCTGCAATGTTAGGTAACGATGAATCAACTCTTAAGAAACCTTAAGAACACTTCAAAGCAACAACAGAAAGAAGGTATATCAGATTATTCCAAGCTCTTATGACATACATATATAAAATGGTAGTTCTGGTTGAGCAACTACTTTGGTCAGAAGATCAACTAAGGTCTGTATTGTTTCAGATGGATGAAAAGTTGCCTCTAAAGTGTGATTATCAGGAAAGCGAACTCGTACACTGACCTGCAGCATGATGGTCAGGCTCAGTCCTAAAAAATGGTATTAGAAGTGGCAATCTGCTAAGTATAGTAATGCTATTAAAAGAAACATCAAGATTATCGAGAAGAAGTTCAGCTAAAACATCTTTGTAGCACCTTCGTTATCTTTGACCTGCGAGCTGCCTCTTCTGCCTCTCTCAACTTCCGTGTTTTTAAATATTTATCTGCTAGGATGGAAACATAGTGCTTTACTGTGTGTGTGAAAGGATATCATTGTTAACAGTGTAGCCTACATAAACATTTGAATGCATTGCTAAAGAATGTCAACTCGCCAAGTATCCATATTCATATAAACCATTGGGATTTTTGGAGTTAAAAGTGACATAATAAGTTGAATAGACTTCTGTCAATAAAAATAAAGATCAAACCAGAAATGATTGAAATAACATGTTTCAAGAAACCTAATAAACACAAAAAAAAAATGCTTCTTCTAAAGGATAATGCCAGCCACAATGGAAAAAATGTTAAGATCCTAGAGGAATTATGTGTTCCAATTACCACTGCTAGCTCAAGTAATGAAATAACAACAATTTACCATCCTTCTTGGTTGCTAACACTCGATAATAGTCTTCCGCTGTAAATTCATAAAAACCATCTGGCTCTTCTCCTAAAAAGAACAAAGGCATATAGAATGAGTTACTTGCAAGAAAGTTCTAAATCAAAGATCCATTAGCTGTAATTTAGGTCTAGGTCCATCCAGGGATGCAAACTCAAATTCATTTGTACCAGCGTTGGGTAATTCCTCTGTTGATGAAGATGGTGGCATTGTCTCAAATACGCGGATCTCTCGTCCATATTTTTCTTTCACGCCCAATAACTTGGCCTAACCCAAAATTCCACGTAGGTGGGAATACAACAGAGTAAGTATTTCATACCAAAAGCAGCAAATATCATTCAAATAGTCCAAGTTTGCATCACCAATACAAATTTCCACCAGAAATCACCATATAAAAAACAAAAATCATCGTTTTCGACAACATAAAGAGCGTGTACACCTAATAACTCAAGTAGGTTACCCTTAAAACTCTGAAACATGAGCATGATCTTTACCTTCCCCAAGATAAAGAAATCACAATTCACTAAACAATGAAAACCCAGTTAAGAATTTTGAAAAACAGCCGATATATCCACAATCAGAAAGTACAAAAGAAAGAAAATAACAGAAAGACATAAACCCAGCTCAAGAGAAAGCCAAAAATACCAATCTAAAGAATACCCAGAATCCCAAATACCAATCTGAAGAATACCCAGAATCCAAATCAGCAATATCGAATGACAATAAACGAAGTGAAAGAAACTGGAACAGGATAAAGAGAAATGTAAGTTGTGGGTATTGATAAGGGATTGAGGAAAAACCTTAGAAGATTGGTCAGCCATGGAGTTGATGGTGTAGGAAAACCTCCTTCGCTTGAGTGCTAGAGAGTAAGAATCATCACAAACCATGAGCAAAGAAAGAAAGCGAAGTTGGGAAAGGAAGAAGAAATGGGAACTTGATATATAAAAATAGTTGCCTTTTTTCTTGCGATTTTTTCACTTCCGTTGCTTGCTGGTAGGGGAATCAGAATTCGTTGCTGACCTGACCATAGCCGCCCCCTTCCGCAAGTTATTTATAATCTGGGCCGCCCAAGTTGGCCGCTTTATCAAGACTCCAATATTGGGCACCATAAGAGAAGAGAATTGGGTTAGGATTAACATTTATGGCCCTCATAGATAGCTAAATTGTTGTCTCCAAACCCAAATTGTGGGAAATTTTGGTCAATCATAAGAATCTATTCAAATTGATTCATGAAAATTTGTCCAAACCCCTCCACAAAATATCATTATTAGCCCAACCGATTCATTTTCTGCAAAGAGTGAGAGTCAATTACCATACCTTACGAGGTGTGTGTCGTTGGTTATACACTCAGTTAGATGTTTCACCATTTTTTTAAGGCCACATAATATCGGGAGTGTCAATTCGATGAAGTTACTAAATAATATTTTCTAGAATCTCCGGGGAAATTACGAAATCAGATGTGAGGTATTTTAAGTATTGAGAGATGAAACGCATGTCAATACAACTTGAATAATACATTTAATTGAGATTAAAATGTTACAAAATTTCCTTTAATGTATTTCTAAATCTATCTTTTTATTTATAATATTCTTATGAAATTTGTCTGTAATCAAATACTCGTTTATTGCTAATTTTGTTTCATTAATTTCTTCGTTTTTCTTTTCTTTTTTTCTTTTTTTTTTTTTTTTTTTTTTTTTGCAAATAAAATTAGACTTAGTTCTTAGGTTTTAATATTTAGGGATCTACTAAACAGAAGATTAAAAATCTCAAGATATCAATTTTAAATTTTAAATTTACACCCAACCCACAAAGTCTATAGAATTGATTTGTTCCAATTATATTTATTTTACCATATTCATGAGATTTGTTACTAACAACAACAAGATCAAAAAATTCTACCATTTCGTACGAATTATGTGGCATAATTAGATTACTGATTAATGAAAGAGAAACAAATGAAAGAAGGAAGTGACAAATTATAATTTGAAATTGAAAAAACAGGGTTTCCAAATTATTCCCTGAAAAAAGAAAAATGGGAGGGTACAATTACAAAGTTCCAACAAAAAATTCATCCCAACACCCTAATCCTCCAATTATTCAAACTCAACGCTAACATAGAAACTCCCTGCCCTGAATGACAGGACCTAATAATTCAGAAAATCCACAAAATCCACAAAATCCAAAGCCTTCTTCCCTCCCTTTAAGAACTCCCTCTTACACAACGCTGCTGCTCTTACTGAACAGAGTTAATGTGACGGATCAGGTCGATCACACGTGAACTGCAAAACAAAATTTACAAATCAAATTCAATCCAAATCCAATTCATTCGTCATAAAAAGCAAGGCAAACACAAGAGAATAAGATAATTTCTTACCTGTATCCCCACTCGTTGTCGTACCAAGACACGATCTTCACGAAGTTGTCGTTCAAAGCAATGCCAGCCTTGGCATCAAAAATGCTTGACCTGTGGAAATAACAATGACAAATTGATTAAAACAAGGTTCATATCATCTTTGTAATAATAACTATGCAAGATTATTGTCTTCTTTAACTCTCTGCTGACCTGCTGTCACCAACAAAGTCGGTTGATACAACATCATCTTCTGTGTACCCAAGAATTCCCTTCAGCTTGCCTTCTGATTCTTCCCTGTTTACCAAACAAGAAATTCGTTTCAGCATGCAGGGTTTGGGAAAATTCTACCATGGATTACTTTTAGGTTACTGGAAGATATTTGCAAATTTGTAAATCCTTACTTGATGGCAGCCTTAATATCTTCATAAGTTGCCTTCTTCTCAAGTCTGACGGTAAGGTCAACAACAGAGACATCAACCGTGGGAACACGGAATGACATTCCTGTCAACTTTCCGTTTAGAGCAGGCAACACTTTACCTACAGCCTACACATCCAAAAGTTTAAATTATTGAATACATGAACATCCAAGTTGGAATCAGTTAATAATCAAGATATTGCAACTATCCATTCCAAAGTTTTAAATCATGGAAATATTTGTCACAAATAATAACTAAACGGATATACAATATGTCAAGAGTAGTACTAAATCCAGGAATATACCTTGGCAGCACCAGTGCTGCTGGGAATGATGTTGAAGGAAGCAGCTCTTCCACCTCTCCAGTCCTTCATTGATGGTCCATCAACAGTCTTCTGGGTTGCTGCATAAGTGAAACGGTAAGGTACTGTTGAATATATTGAACCAGGATGTTGGTACAGAATAATTCATACCAGTGATCGAATGGACAGTCGTCATGAGACCCTCAACAATTCCAAATCTATCATTGATAACCTAAAACAGAAAGTTGGGTTAACTACTGCAAAGGTCAAATTCTAATTAGCTAAATGAACTAAGTATCCTATAACTAAGAAAAATGAACAACCTTTGCCAAGGGAGCAAGACAGTTGGTAGTGCAACTGGCATTGGACACAATGTTGAGATCTGACTTGTACTCCTTCTCATTAACACCAACAACAAACATTGGTGCATCCTTGCTTGGTGCGGAGATGATAACCTTCTTTGCACCACCCTGAAAAATTATCAGAGAATCATCAGACGAAAATGCAGCATAACAATCGAATCAAGATTCTAAAAAATATGAATCAGCCCATTTTCATTATAAAATAATAATCAACAATTCAAAAACATTACATTAAATAAAGTTTACATCTACCAAATGAGCATGTAAAAGCGTATTGGCTAATTCCAACAAACCTTCAAATGAGCAGCAGCTTTGTCCTTGTCAGTGAATACTCCAGTGGATTCAACAACATAGTCAGCTCCAACCTCTCCCCATGGGATATCCTCCGGGTTCCTAACGAATGAAGTCAAATGATCAAATGCTCGATAATAACTTATATGGGAAAAAATAAATCATTTTGGAAAAAGAACATGGTTTAACTTTGTGTTTAATTTTGAAAATAAATCGTTTAGGAAAAAAATTGAAATAAATGTTAGGCAACCCATCAAAATTTGAAACACAGTTAAAACATAATTTAAAAAAAAAAATTATCAAAAGAGTTAAATCCTTTAAAAAAAAATGAATCCAAACAGGCCCATGGTTAAATCAATACCAAAACAAGACATTACCTAGTGCCGAAAACGGTGACTGATTTCTCCCCAAAGAGAAGAGTCTTGCTATCTTTCACCTTGATATCATGGTGCTTCCACTGACCGTGTACACTATCATACTTGAACATGTAGGTCTGTCGTAGAAAAGGATAAAATTAAAATTTAGAAATCAACAATGGTCCAATAAATATGACTCTAAAGCTCAATAAAAGATCCAGCACAAAAAAAAAAACACACAAGAGAAACAAAATGAGAGCATATAAATCACGTACAGAGGTTTAGGGTTCAACGAGTATAACAATGGTTGAAGATGACGAAATTACATTCAGATCTAAATTATGAATGTGCGCATGTACATAGAGATCTAGAATCAGATCCGTAAATTTACCATGTAATCAGTGGTGATGAAGGGATCATTAACAGCAACGAGTTCGATATCTTCGCTCTGCAAGGCGACTCTAGCAACAAGGCGACCGATCCTTCCAAAGCCTTAAAGATAAAGCAAAAATGAAGAAAAGATAAAGATGGAGAAGATTGAAATAAAAAAAAAAAAAAAGGCAAAGAGAAAGTGATAAAGAAAGAATACCATTGATCCCGATCTTAACTTTGCCCATGATTCTGAGAGAGGAAAATTGAGGAATAAAGAGATGGAGAAAAAGAGATTGGAGAGTATGTTAGGGCAGTGAATGGGGAAAGGAGTGAAGTGTGAAGGGTTGAAATGAGGAATATATAGGGAGGGGATGGGTGAGTTGTAACCTAAGGAGTGGAAAAAGCGGAAAAAATAAAATGGAAATATGATAAAAAGAGGCGGATTTGTCGATGAAATTCAAACCCACAAATACCACCACTACAGATTCGGAGAGAGGACTGTTCCTTTTACGCAATTTGCATCAATTGCTGCCTTATGCTGTTGGTATTTGCACCCTGAATCCCCCAACTTATTTACTCCTTATAATTCGACCCTCCAACTTTCAAAAATTCCAAGATGTATTTGAGTGAAATTATGTAAAGTAGAATTCACCCCCATTGCTACAAAATTATTCCATTGTTGTTTTTCAATGATGAAATTATTGGAGGGATAAAAAATGTTGCATCTCTTTAAAAGGAAAAGGAAAGTAGGTGTTTCATAGACACCCGTTTCTCTCTTGGTCCGTCCCCAAATCACATCTTATTGAGAGAGAGGTTTTGCTCTAACGTGGTCATGGTGTTCATTACTACTCCAAGTCATCTGTTGGTAACTCCTAGAGTGTGTTATCTTGCTTAGGTTAATTCGTGTTCGTTGTGTGTTTACTTGATGATTTTGTAAGTTTCAAACCTTAGAGATGTAGATTTTATTGTTGGGAGTTGGGAGTCCAAACCAAAGTGTGTAGGTCAAAAAAGACTAAAAAATTATGGTTTTATGTAAGGAATTCTTGTGTTGTGGTACGGAAGACATTAGCAATATTAAGGAATGCCATTGAGGTAAATTGATTTGCTATTTACAACCGTCCTTTTACAACATTGCATCGTTGGTTAGCTCAAGAATAAAATCAATTAAACTACTTAAGTACTACTTAGTAACTAATCCTCTTAACTTTTCACTTAATCGTAATGCGAGTGTGAGATACTTATAGAGTACGGTTCTGCCCAATTCATGTAGCACTTAGTTTAATTAAACATCTTAATTAATGACCTAAGGCACTTGACATGACACTACCGAACAAGTTGACTAAGTACTTGCGCATCATTTTGATAATTGCTCTTAGTACATGTCCAATATGTCTAAGTTAGACATTTCTCATTCATACAACTCAATTTCAATTCTCACTTCTATTTTTCATGCTATTTACATCAACCTTGCAAAGCAAACACACAACCCCCTTAGTAATTACCTTAACTTTGATAATTAATTAGAATAAAACACAATATTTCATGTTGATCGATCAACCTACTAATACTATAGTTTTGGTTAGATTTGGAGACGATTATAAATTTATTTGGTGGTTGGAAAGAATTTGGCATTTGTACCTTTTTCGTTAATGACCCTTTTTCGAAATCATTGTAAATAGAGAAAAATAGATGATTAATAGAAAATAGTAAACACTGTAACAAAAAGGGATTTGAATTAATAATATAGTAGATAATAATAGGTTAGAATAGTCGGTATCAACAAATATTATAATTGGAACCTCAAATATGGGGTGAGCTATAATAGTCTATTCCAAGTTCGTTCACTTGTAGTTAGTGTCGATCAAGCACACTTTAAGTGATCCCTTGCAAATTTTCATAGTAGATGAAGAAATATCAAACTACCCTTGCATTACTCCTCTACCATGGTTGTGTTATAATATATTTATATATTTATATATAGGTCCTTATTTGTAATTTCACATCCTATCTAGGGTTTCTACATTCTCTATATATATGTATCTGTTCCATAACTCTAAACACATAGTAAATACTTTTCTCTTGAATTACTTATCTACATGATATCAGAGCATCTAGGGTTTTGTTTAGGGTTTGAGGAAAATATTCGCTTGACGGCTTCGCTCTCCTTAGGGTTGAATTTTAAGGTCATCTTCGAGTGGCCGTTTGTCGACACCACCCATCTGAGAGGAAGTATCATCATTGTTCGTCGCCGTCTGGTCTCAGAAACTGTCGGAAACAGCCTCGCGTGGAGCTCACCCGCCGCCAAGGATTTTCTGCACTTCCTCACGCGCCAGCGCGTGGAGGCGCGTGAGACGTTCGTTCTCACTTCCGTCTTCTGGTCTTGTCTTGAAATTAGGTTTTCAGCCAGCCTATGAAGTTTGGTTTATTTTTGTTTGGGTGTGTAATCCAATCATCGTTCGGATGGATGAGATAAAGAACTTGGTGGTGTCAAATGTCATTCCCTTAGCGTCCAAGATCAC
>JBBPDJ010000014.1:1142106-1186829 GCA_037974625.1 Cucumis cinereus
GGGGGGGGGGCATCAAAATACAAACACTTGATGAGATAAATTAAGGTCTCCAAAATTAATAGATTGGCCTTATAGGTATATTTGGAAATATACTAGTAATAAAGAAAAAAGGGAATATATGGTTTTATTTCGACACTTGTTTATCTAACTTATACATTTTAAAAAAAAATTAATAGTTCTTCGAACCTTCATGCTTATCCTTATGACAAAATCTGGTTAAGAAAATTCGTCTAACTTTCATGTGTCAATATCACTAAAGAAAGAATACGGGTGTGGTGTTTGTCATAGAAACTCGATGCAAGGGTTAGAGCAAGCTTTTGGGGAAGAAGATCATAAAATTTTCTTTCGATGTGCTATGGTCTTCAGCTTATAAATGAATCAAGATCAACCCTAGTTCCTCTTAACTTATTCCAATTGAGGTTGGTTTGGATTTCGTCATGTGAAATAAGGTTTTCGTCCCTGACGGGGAGGATTGGCCTCAACCTTGCCTTCAAGGTCGAGGTGAGCCTATGGAACCTCAACCCAATGTCCTTTCTCTTCCTCTTTTAAACCTATAAATATTCAACCCCACTTTTCAACCCCTCCTCTTCAAGTTGACACTAATAATTAATGCCAAAATTCAAGCAAAATGGAATGGTTTACCATTTTAAGAACATGTTGGGAGTGTTTTTTAAAATGGTTAATAAAACCAAACCATGTTTGTTGTATTTAAAATAATTCACAAATGTATCTTTAATAAGTAAAAATTACTTTAACGTTTGGTCTTATACTTTTAGATATAATTCTCACCTATTGATGGAAATGCATGCTTTAAGATATTTGAGAAATGCTCATTTTAACATTTAAACGGCTATTTTTCAAGCCCAGCGTGAGTCTATCGCATAGCTGACTTGCCTTGCAATGTCGCCTACCACAACTCACGCTAACCTCACTTGACAATCATGTTGCCTAGCACAAAACGCTTGACACACAGCCTATCGGTTTGCTCAAGCCTTAAAGCTTGTTTGATTCAAAATTCTTTTATTCAACTTAAAAAATTCATAACTTAAATTCCATTTGTCAAAATAAAAAACTTCCTTCTAGAAACTTTTTTGTTAACATCTTAACTAACTTACTTCAAAATTTCATATCAAAACTCTAAATACTGCTCTAGCTAGTCCTTCCTTTACTCTTTGAAGATTGCTCTCGGATACTTCGAAAAAAGACCTTTATGGATTCTTCTCAGCATTTCATCATCTTCCTTAGCCCATTTCTTTTCAGCACCCCTCTCGTAAAAACTAGACTCTTTACCTTTGTCTCAAGACTGGATCACTCCATTTGCACGAGGGGATTGAGAGCTCTCCTCGTCTGAAGTTGGGTTTAAAATAGGCTCCTTGCATGAAATAGTTTTGACACCTCCAGCTTGCTAAATGCTGATGATTAGCCTTAACGTGCCACTTGTCCTCCACTAAACCGACCTAACATTCCTCGCCTCATACCTCAACGACTCACTTGAAACGTCTAACCTTACTACTTAGCTCGTCTAAGCCTTTCCTTAGACATGTTGCGATGCCTTCAACGCATGGCATGCTGCACAATCTGCTTGTCGACCCATGCCGCCTACCTTTTCTTAACATCCAACTCCCTTTTTTATGCCACCTAGGGTAGCCTTTGGTGTATAGATTAGTCGTATACTTTGCTCAAATTGGCCGCATAGAGTCCTTTTTGCTCGTTTACACTTGCACTCTAGGTTGCCTAGCATTGCCGCTGAGCACAAACCATCTTGCCCGCCTAGATAGCACTTATTTCTTTAAATCTCAACCAACATTGGCTACCTTAGAGGTTATCTTGGCCTTCACTTGGTCACATGACATTGTTATCTCACCTTTCCAACGCTTAGCCAATTTCCAATAATTCTCTCTTGGTCGCCCACCTCTACACTTCAAGACACATTGATCATACATTGCTTGGCTACCTACCCTATACTTTAAGCACTTTGGCCGCCTACCTTAGCACCACAACTTCTCAACATTTAAGCGATTTTCTATATCTTTCAACCAACCCACTTTGATATATTTTTCTCTTCTAAATTTAACGAGCTCTTTTATCAAGCAATATAACAACAATGCACCAAATTCATTAAAATTACTAAATTTAGGAAATACCAAAGCTAGAGTTTACAATAATAGAACCTATAAATTTAGAGACATTATAAACCATGAAAATAAAACCCATACAAAGCACTACAAATAAGTATGTTTCACAATAAATCAAAATTAGTTCTCTATTACATTTTTCTTTTTTTAAAAAATATAATATGAGCAAAAACTCGACATTCCAAAATTTCAGTCATAAACATTCAAATCTCAATGCATTGGAGAGCCGCTAAGAGCATAAATTGAGGTATTTGACAAAGACCATGGTAGCGTTGTCTCAAGTGATCAACAGAGTGTATACAAGAGAGTCTCGTCAATGTGAGTGCCTAAATTGAAGATGCACATTGGGTCTCACCCTAATTAAAATTGTAAGCTCACTAGATGGGAGTCAACGACACCAGACCATTTCATTGTGTAAACGTTCTACACCATCCACGTCAATCATTGGCTGATGTCTTTGGGGGTTTAACGAGTTTCTTAGAGAAATTAACACATCGATATCATCTTTCACAAATAGTCAAACAATTGGTGGGTCGTTAGAAAAACAAGAGCTTGATCGAGAAGGGTTAGTGTTTCGTGAACCAAATACCAAAAATGAGTTGAAAAATCATCAAAATGACTTTATTCACTGGAGTTCTTGTGTGTGAACCATTAAATACGAAAACCCTGAAAATTGAAAATTAGGAACCAAATTGTTGAACCCCTTATCAAATTTCAAAACTTCTCAAATCAATTGATGTCAACTCAAAAGAAGAATTAGCTCCTTACTCCAAGTTCGAACACTCGACAAAGAAGATGTTCATACTTACTTAAATATTCTTGCATGCAACCCTAATTCAAGAATTGCAAAATGACAATGATGAGACTCTGTCATCTACTAGAAAATTATCAATTCACAAAATATCCATAAAAACTCAAAACATTAAAAAATAAATAAATAAAATAAAACAACTTATTATGTTCATTGTCTCTCTTTAGTACTTATCCTACTTAAACAAAGGGACTTTCTACCCCTAACTAAAAAATACTTTAACCTATAAAACATACATGGGTCAGTACAGAAAATACAAAAAATAAGGTGTGGACACCAATAAAAAGATACGAATTAAAATTCAACAAAATTTAATCGGTTTCATCCGATAGTTTTAACTAGAATCAATTTATAGATCTTATAAGAATTCAAAACTAACTGTAGCTTCTTGAACAAGTATCACTAATACTGATGATTTTTTAAAGTTCAATTATGCTTCTTCTTTTTTTCTTGTGGATTGATTTGTTTTAATTTTTGACTCTCATCTACATTTATGAACGACTTTGTATTTCAATTCTAAGGATAACATATTTGAACCCAAAGTGTTCAAAATGATGATATTTCTTTAATTTTTTTTAAGAATTAAATGTGTATTAAAACCCTTAACCAAACACAAAGTTTGAAGACAATTTTTTATAATTTAACAAAAAATAAATAATTTTTGTTGTTATTAAATTTGTTTCAATGTACTTAAACTGCGTCGTATTGAAGCAAAATGTTACACGTTCGTTCACACGTGCGGTGTGACATTGGGATTAAACCATACCCATCGCAGTTCTTCTAAACCATCGCTCAATCCCGCCGCTTATGGCCAACAGCAGCAGCTACGATCCGACCCGCACCCGATATTTCGTCTCAGAATCGGCCCGATTTTTCCCAATTTCTCCTTCTGGGTTCGTGATTTTCCAACTTTTCTCCACTCAAAACTCCATCTTTTCAATCTAGATTTCTGGGTGATGCAAGTTTCATTTATGTTAATTAGTATGATAATCGAAATGAATGGAGTGGAGTATAGAGCTTTGAAGTTTGGTAAAAGGAGAATTCTCTCAATTTCTTCAAGTTGTTTCTTTTCTTGGTCTTGCATCTTTCTGTGTACTACTATCTTGCTTTTGCATCTGTTATTTGATGCAGATTATTTTGCATTTATATTTATCAAATTACTGTTTGTTCCATTTCTTTTGATGTTTGGGTTCGATTTTACGAATTATGCTCTCATTTATATATATCAAATTTCCCTCGTTTTTTTTTGTGATGTACACCTTCTGGTTCTGGCACATTGGTTTTTTTTTCTTGGCTCTTTTTTTTTGGTATTTTTTTCAAGAATAAGAATTAGGAGAAAGTATTTGATTTCTTTCCCTTCTTTCTTGATTTTAGGGCTCGATTATGTGGACTCATTTACTTTTTTTTTTTTTTTTTCTGTTGGAGACTTATCTTTTTTTCACAATTTCAACCGTTGATAAGAAAAAGAAGAAATTCATAGGTGGAAGTAATTCTTTGATCTCAATTTTCAAAAGTAAAGAAACAAAAACTAAGGTCTATTTGAGAACCATTTTGTTTTTGGTTTTGTGCTTTTGAAAATTATGTTTGTTTCCACACAGTTTTTTTGGTATATGTTTCCCACCTTCCTTAAACACACATTTGAAATTTAGGCAATTTCAATTACAAAGTCTGAGTTTTCAAGATTTACTTTTTCTTCGTTTTTTAAATTTGACTAGGTTTTTTATTACATGATTATAAAAGTAGGTAATAAATCGAGAAACTAGAGGCAGGGAGTAATGATTATAAGCTTAATTTTAAGAAGCAAAACAAAGACAAAACGAGTTACCAAATGGAGTCTATATATGGTTATCAAATGAAGCTTAAGCTTTTGGGTGTCTGTTTTGCAGTTAATATTTGAACAGTTTAGAGTTTCAAACAATGAACTTTGTATGTGTATGGTTTGAACTGCTTTCCTTGAATGTGTTTGTTCTGATAAACTTGAAATGGTTCAAAACAAATGAAGTCTTGCTTGAAACGTTGCCTAGTTCTGATAAATGTATGTTCGTTTATTTGATCCAGTATATTCACATTTGGTGAGCAATGAGCGATACGATAGACTTAACAGGGAATGGAGGTGTTCTGAAGACGATTGTAAGGCATGCTAAAGCCAACGCTGATGCTCCTACCGATGACCTTCCTCTTGTTGATGGTACTTTTTCACTGACATAACATTTACTAACTACTGAGACTGATAGTGATAGTGTATATCAGTAAAATTCAAGAGGAAGACTTGAATAAGTTACCTTTGAGCTTTGGTCACCTAGTGTATTTCTGCCTGTCTTGCAAGTAGTCAATGTATAGATAGAAGCTTCCCTTTTTTGTCATTTAATTTGAGGTTCTTCCTGTGGGGATATAAGTTATAATTTCCTGATTTTTTAGTCATGCTTTCATTCACACTACTACTTTTTGGTTGATTTGTGATTGACGTATTCATGAGTTCAGATATACAACTGGTTAACCTGCCTCTCGGTCTTTTTACCGATCTTCCATCATTCCATTCTGTCCTCTTCACACTTGTTCTGATCCTTGCTGATAAATTCTTGAAACTTTTGTCATATGTTAAATCGAGCAGTACATTATGAAGGAACTCTAGCAGAATCTGGTGAAGTATTTGATTCAACTCGTGAGGATAATACTGTCTTCTCTTTTGAGCTTGGAAAAGGATCCGTGATCCAGGCATGGGAAATTGCCGTGAAGACAATGAAGGTAAAAAGAAAGTTGCTTTCCGAAGCATTCTGTGCTGTTTTGTTTTCTTCTGACTACTGTTCTGTATCGTTCCAACAGGTTGGAGAGGTTGCAAAAATCACCTGCAAGCCAGAATATGCTTATGGAAGTGCTGGTTCTCCACCAGACATCCCACCAGAGTAATGTCCTTACTCTTTCTTCTCCTACTTATTATTATAGACGAAACACGGGAGTTGGTAGTGGCTTTATGACAATGTCTTGAATTCATTTCAAGTATACTAATGATTACTGTATATAAAATAGTATTCTGCTTTGGCTTGGACTGGACCTTCCTTTATTCAAATGGCTTTTTGTAGTTTGTGCATGTGCTTCTCAATTTTTAGGTGATAAATTCATAACCCACTGTCTCACTGTCATTGCAGTGCAACTCTTATTTTTGAGGTGGAATTAGTGGCCTGCAAGCCCCGGAAAGGTTCAAGTCTAGGCAGTGTTTCTGAGGAAAGGGCTAGGCTCGAGTAAGTAAAACAGTTCTTCAACGATCCACTCTTTTCAAAAATTGTCCATAACAATTTATTTTTTACAACATTATTGAATCAGAGAGTTGAAAAGGCAAAGGGAGGCGACTGCTGCATTAAAAGAAGAGGAGAAGAAAAAGAGAGATGAAGCCAAAGCAGCGGCAGCTGCTCGGATTCAAGCCAAGTTAGAGTCCAAAAAGGGCGGAAAGGGGAAGAACAAAGCAAAATAATGTCATGTTACAATGTTAAAGATCTGTTAAACAAAATAAATGAGATGAAACTTTGGAGCCACGGGTTTGTAATACATTTGAATTTGCTGCAGCAAATAGGATGACACTGTGAAATTGAGTCACGTTGCTTAGTATTTTCATTGTATGCTGGATATTAACTAAGCATTTTGCTTGTAACTTCACCGATTAGCTGAGAATAAAAGGACCCATTTTTACCATCAAATGATTATCTTTTTGGTGTTTAGTTATAATGATAACAAGTACTTGCTAGTAAGGGTTGGAATAGTACATTGAAGACAGTGAAAGAACAAAATTCTTCTCACGCACAATGGTCAGAGTTTCTATATCACAAATGATCAACTTCAAGAATACAATTAAATGGCTCGTCATAAGTTCAACGAGATATGAAACGGCCAACTCCAATTCCTGTAATGCCTACCATTAACCTAATTACACCATGTCTGTCCATATCCTTTGCTCTTTAATAAGGCATCAAGCACTGTTTGATAACTTGCTTTGCTTCCATAACTAAACCATATAAGCATCGGTTTCGCCTTGCCCCTGTTCTGACCACCCAGATACTGCTCTGAATTTACAGACTGGGCACGTCCCCTGCTGTCGCAGCCACGGATCTATGCAGTTGGCATGGAACTACAAGATCCAATTCAAATTAAAAGAACTATTGGTATACCAGCAGGTATAAGATGTATCAAAATTTAAAGGAAAAGGGACTGCAACTGCAGGACAGAGGTCTCCAAAAAAGACAAACAAAACGTAATCATAACAAGAAACCAAATTCCTGAATTTTCAACATGAAGTAATAGTAACCATTTGTTTGGAAGGAAAGGAGACTGGCATTGAGATGGAGATTAACCTGATGTAAACATGGCAAACTACGTATGAGTTCACCAACATTTACTTGCTCCAAGCAAACACTGCATGTGAGTTCATCCTCAGAGGTCTTGGTACTGCCAACTGCATTAACTGAATCTTGTCTCTTCTGCAAACAAAATTAAAAAACAGTGCGTACTGGAAAATTGATAACTGAGAAGAGTGTGTGGTATACAAATAATAAGGCTAAAAAACAGGAAATTTTTGGCCTTCTGTCTCTTTTCAGAACTATATTCCTTCTAAAACCAGCAATTATTGTATTTGTAATTTTGTACACACCATTTAAGGCAAAAAAAGAATCAAACATGTAAGAGAAAAAAGTAAACCTATTTAGATACCTCATTAGATTCTGAAGATGAAGCCTGCTGATTCACAGAGGAGTCGCTGCAGATAATTTAATGAAAAATGAAAACTCAATTTTAGTTTTTTGGTGACAAGCTGGAGTACACATATTTCATCGTTGAAAAGTCTCAGTAAAGAGTATGTAGACTTAAAATAAAGCAACAGAAGTTATTCTGGAATGTAGACTAATATGACATTGATTACCTTTGTGGACCAGAAACCTTGTATTTATGCACGGGAAGAGCATTTATTTGTTCCTCACTCATAGAAGGTGTTGTCGGAGCATTGTCAGAATCCAAAGCTCTCAAAGTTTCATAATCTGAAGATAATTGAGATGTTTAATATAGCATACTCGATAATATATATATATATATATGAAATTTAAAAGACACGATGATGGGCTTTAAAAAAAGTTAGAAATCAGAAAAAGAAACCCAACAAATTTGAAGTTTCATGAAGTACTGTCCATTCCAACCATACTATCAGAAGCAAGTTCAGGATACTTTCTTTTCAACACTTGACGACAAGTTCAGCAAGTTCAGCTAGTTCAAAGTTTCATGAACATAACTACTTCTATCCTATTTGACTTCATGCATTTACCGCAAGCTTATCATGTCAGAACCATGCCAAAGAAGTCTGATCAACAAAAAAAAAAATCCCCAAAGAAGTGAATTTCTTTGCTTTTTCAGAAACCAACATCAAAATGATTACATTTCAGAATCTTGTCAAAGAAATCTGATTGGTAAATTCCCCAAATTTTACCACGAAGTGGATATTTCCCCCCACATATGCACGCACACACAAGAGAGTTTGTGCAACTGAAAAATGTTGCTGAAAAATAGGTAAAAGCAATACACTGAGTATGTAAAAGAATGGTGGCGATATTTAACTAAATTTGAAGCTGCGAACTTGCACTTAATTAAATTTGAACTAACTTAATTAAATTTGAACCATACCTAGATCGTCGAATTCCCGATCTAGCAGAGCAAGTTGAAGCCTTAGCCCTTGTAAACGCCCTCTAGTTGCAAGTGCTATCGATGGTGGCATATGTAACCTTAATTCAGTGTGACCAAGAAGACCACTGGCTGCCATAGCTCTAGCTTGGGCTTGAGCCTGAAGTTGTTGACAAGTTGCGTACATCCTTAGTGTTGTAGCCATCAAAAAGACACCAAGCACAAGCCAGAGCTAAATATGCATGTTACAAAGCAAGAAAATGTAAAGATTCATATCAAGGGTGAGAGAGTAAGATCAATATACTAGTTATTCACAACGTGGAATATGAAACTTACCAGAAAGTTCGGTGACATCTGGTGAGAGTTTAATATCATGAATAGTAAAAGAACTGCAACAAAAGTCAAGGAGTTAAAACACTGCAATAGATCAAAATTATCACATGAAACAGATATCAGACTATCAGTCTGTACATAGGTGAAAATAGTACCCGTGACAAGAAAGGCAAGTGAGTTTGAGTTAACAGGACGTGCTGCATGAACCCGCTGATTGTGAGCCAAAAAAAAAAAAGAAATTTAGAATCATAACTAGTGCAATATCTATAAATTTCCAAGCATTGGTAATAACAGGTCAATAATACAAAATAATGAGTATACCATTGCACGCCTTTCGGGTATAAATCCAGATACACCATTTTCAATGTCAGGAACTCTCGTTCCACGGAAAACAAAACTCATGTCTGCCAATAGTTGCAACAGCTAGTTGATTTCAGAGTAATGTGAATCTATAGAATGAAAGTCATATGAATTTATAGCATTAATCTGCAGAACACGTAGAGAAAGAGGCTCCACTATCGTAATGGACAAACAACCCACATATCCTTACTACAATAACACATCATTCATCATTCTCAGCCCCCATGGATCATTCAAGGAACAAGTAAACATAAGAAGTGAAGTTTAAAGAATCAAAGACTCATAATAGCCTAAACTTTGACGTTCCTTTAACCATATAAATGTGTAGATGTATTGTCCATGGCTACACAATAGACCACCTATATAACAAAAATATAATCATAAATAATTTCAAAGAGTTTGAAGTTCTTGTAAGTATTGACATGTTCATATATGGTACACCCAGCACATTGTAATTCAACAAGAAGAGCATGGAATTCCCAATTAAACATTCCTTAGTTGTCCAATTCAATGCCTGAACCTCATTCATGAGCTGATCATCTGTCTCACACAGATTAGATAGCTCAAATTCATTGATTCCTTCAGACAACATAAAAAACAATATATCTAAACCTGAAAACCTCAAGGAAAGGAACAGCATTGCCTGAAAAGTGAAAAGACATCCAGAAGGACCCAAGAAATTTCCCATCATTTGGTCATCCGATGGAACCAAAGGACTGTAAGATGAATGCACTCAAACTCCACTGCATACAGACATCCAATATTTAAAAGATTGAGGTCTCCACTGAAATGCAAATTGTCAACTTCGAAATCAGAACTACTGGGTACCAGATCAGCTTCGAATTCTTTTCATCTAAATTCCCAATTGTGGACATTCACAGCCAAGTCCCAAAGATAATCAAATGTAGCGAAAACATCAATCGATAAACAGAATCAGACAAACCTCACCACTTCTACAGCCGTATAACTATAAGCTTCGATAACAGTTAAACAAGAGAAATTCAAAGGATAAAACAATCAGACGCAATTACAGAACCCCAGAAACCGAATACGAAGGAATAGAAGGTATAAGAGAACAGGGATCAGCAAATTATGTAACAACAATGATCATTGTTAATGGAAATCCGAGACTTACAGAACAAAATCGAGTAAATGGGGTTGATTGTGTAGGTCCAAA
Organism: Cucumis cinereus; assembly: GCA_037974625.1. Taxonomy (NCBI): domain Eukaryota; kingdom Viridiplantae; phylum Streptophyta; class Magnoliopsida; order Cucurbitales; family Cucurbitaceae; genus Cucumis; species Cucumis cinereus. The sequence continues at coordinate 1,152,578 of JBBPDJ010000014.1, forward strand.
AACGACAAGGGTTGCTTTGAATCGAAAAGTTTCGATGATGGGGTCTCTTAAAATTATATGAAGAACGAAAAAAACTCGGCTTTGGTGTGGCGACGGAGAAGATGAGGGAGCGAGTTGAGTGAGGGAGGTGACTCGGACGCGTTGAGTTGCTTTATGACCCGTCTTTGGCTTGGCTTCCTAGTTCCTACTATGGGAGGCTTTGGGTAAAAGGAGTTGAATGATCAAAACGACGTAGTATTGTGTTGGTTTGGTCAAATTCTAACGCCTGTTTTTTTGCTAATCTCTAGACTTTTCTCAAGCGTTACCAAACCATCCATGTATCATACCATTTATACCTAACTATGATTTTGTCCATTTATTTATTAAACTTCATAAAGTTTCCATTTTTAAAAACAATTAAAAAAACGTGTATTATAATTCCACCATTTGAGACTTTCATTTAAGTTTACGAACGGAAAGATAAAGATTCAATACTCGACTTTAAATAGTGATGAACTTCTTATCTATTGAGTCAAGTTTAAATTTGCATCATTTGACATATTAATCAATACAAATAGCAATATAACTTAAAAGTGAATTACTTTTAGGTGTTATTTAGCTTGATTAATAAAATAAGCTTTTAACACTTGTATGCATTAACTTAATAAAAACTAGCAATAATAACCTACTATATATAAAAAGTTATATGTATTAAACAGATAAACTTTAGAAATAAATGTTATGTCAATTATCATTGAACTAAGCTTATTTTAATTATAGGTGATTAATTAAACTAGTTGTCACTATTGCCACTAATCCATAAATTGTGAAGTTGATTGGAAGACATAAACCCCTTATTTGTGGGTTATTGTTTGTTGGGCATGGAAGCCAATAAAGTACAAAGAATTCCCTCAATTATAGGGTCCCATGAGAGAGACCTAACACAAAATAATAAATCATCAAATTTTCAAATTTCTTCTAAAATATACATAACTCATATATTTTTACTCCACACTCTCAATTAATTAATTAATTAATTAATTAATTTAATTCCCACCTTTCTAGTTTCCATTTCCCAAAATATATATTTCTACTAAACAACTCTTCTATTAACTATAAAAAAAAAAATTATCCTAATACAACTCTAATACCATATTTGATAGTATGAGGTTTCATTTAAAAAACAATTATTAATGAAAGAAGTAACTCATCTATCTTATAAAGAGTGTGATTCCTCATGACTTTTTCAATGTAGAATTTTCAACATGCTCTCTCAAGATAGTGTCTTTCGAATCCATCAATCTTGATTGGATATCAATTTTGTTTTATTAGATTGAATACCCGCTTGAGCTTTATGGACTATGTTACTATTTTAAATCATAATATGATCCAAAAATTTAAACTTGTGGGTAGATACAAATTTAATAATAAAGATACTTTTTTTTTTTAACCATTGAATTATGAGAAATAAGTATTTAAAGTTTATATGGAGTAATTATTGTGGTTGAATAATTTGTCATCCAAACTTTAAGGCTTATTATAATGACACGTGTGAAATTGATTGACTCTGATTGGTTGACAACTTGCATATTTTGGTTTAAAGCAAACCACACGTGTGCGCTGCTTCCTAGTGATTTTCGTCTCACGTGATACTCATACATACTCTGCTACTTTCACTACATCCACCAACTTTTTCCCCTTCTCTAAAAGTTCCATTCAAATTTTAACTAAAACAAATATTTTATTTTAAATAATTATTTTTATATTTTTTATTTATTTTTAAAAAATATAATATCTTACCCACAAACTTAACCACATCAATATAAATGTTTTTTAGTGGCAGCACATGAACTCTTTAACAAATCAGACAACGAGTGAAGCGTCCAATTCCACCATCTTCAACTTTTACTTATCAACTCTCTGTCTATTTACAATTTGAATAATTTATCACCTTTGATTTGATAGATTTTGATCGATTTATCGAAGTTTTTTAAGGTTAGAGTAACGTAGAGTATGTATCAATTGACTTCCATTTAAACTGATTCTTTGTCTCAAATTTTCACTCCGTCGTAAAGCTAAATATAATTGGATTATCCACCTCATTCCAAAGGCAGCAAAATGACTAGTAAGAAGTAAAACGCTATAGACTAAGAACGATGAGCTGGCAAAATTAGCAACTTTATCTTTACAAAAAGTCAGAACATAACTTGTCTTTTTAATAATAATACAAGAAAACAGCCACTAATGTTTGCTCATAACTCATATTTAATATATATATATATATATATATATATATTATTATTATTATTATATACAATTCAAAATTGTACTAACTCACTGACTCAACACCAAACCCAATAAAAAAACACATTATTAAAAAAAAATAAAAAATAAAAAACAAAAAACCCTGACATGTCCACAATGTTGTTCAGAGAATCTCAGAGAGCAATAAAAAAGGCCTTTCCTGTCCGATCAATGGGCCACCCCCTCCCTTAAGGTGGGCCATGGATCGGACAGTGTTTTGTTTTTTTTAATTGGGCCTAATTTTCAAAGGCCCAATCCTAATCTTTGACCTGCCAAGTCACACCTCGTCTCTACAAATCCAACCCTTGATTTCACCAAATCAAATTCCATCCACACGTTTTGTTGATGATGATGCCCTATCACAAAAGCTTCTATTCCTAACAAATCCGAATTCCCAAATGTTAAGCAATAAACCCATTCGTTTCCCTTCATCATTCCCGGTACTCTGTACAGCAAAACCTCCCCACCCACCACCATCTCCGCCCCACGGAACATCAAACTCACCGCCGGCAACGCCGGTAGTTTCCCTTCCGGCGGTACTCTATAGCACAAGTCCATCGCTCCTTGGAAAACGAAGTTTGGATCACCCAGTGTTGTCAAAACCCCTTTTGTTTGCTCTAGAAACTCGTTTCTTAAAGCTGTGTACACTGGTCCCAGAAGAAACGTGAACTGGGTCCCTGAGTCTACCATGGTTTGGCCGGCGCCGGTGTGATCCGGTGCGAAGATTGATTTTGGGAGTGGGAGGATTTTGTTTCCTACTCTGATTCCGTCGAGTTGGACGGTGTAGGCGACTCGGTCGAAATACGGTAATGGGGTTGAGATTTGAACTAAAGGTGTGTAGGTTAAATTCCCAAGCCATGAAAGATGTGAATCGCCGAAAAGAAGAACCCCAGAAGAATCACGACCTGATATGCAATAAGAGAATTTGGGTAAACCCAATTGGGTGACAAACGAGAGTGATCCTCTGTTCATCCCCATCAATCCAGTGGTTTTCGCGTCCTCCTCTGAATTCGAACTGAAACCCGAATCCATGCACCCGAATAAAGTTCCGGGTAGAGCCGATGACCCGATTCGGAAAGTGTCCGATGCGAGATTTCCCTCGAGTGAGGACGCATCGGCGTAAGAGACAATGGCGTGGCAGAGCTTATTCGGGTCGCAGGTAACCGGGTTGGGTAAATCTCGGGTTCGGGTACGGCAAATGGGGGAAGAACAGGGGATAGGCGAGTAAGAAGAAGAAGAAAGTGGGTTAAAAACAGAGGTCAAAATTGGGGATTTCTTGCAGTGAAGCCATGAGAGTTCACTCCCTGTATCAAGAACCATGGTGACTTGTTGAGGAGGTGAACCAACAGTCAAAGAAACAGTCAAAGTGACATTATGGTGAAAACTAAGCTTGTTGGTGGAAGGATGAGAAATCAAAGGCATCTGAGTTTTGAGAGGCAAAACCATAGTGGTCGGAGTTGCAGAAAAACAGAGACTCTGATTCAAAGAGAGACAGACGATGAGAAAGAGGAAGAGGAAGAAGAAGAAGAAGGCCATGATTTAGCAAATGAAATCCAAAAATCAAAGAGAAGAGAAGGGAAAAGGATTTGGAATGGTATGGTTTTGTTTGTTGGTTGGATTTGGGAATGAAATAATAACAGAGGGAAAACAGTGGGATTTTGTGCGTCGTTGTTAAATAGTGCGTTTTGAATACGAAAACGTGCAGTAAGGAGATGGCAAAAATATTGTATGATTAATTTTTATATTTATTATTAATTTTTGTATTTAAGGTATGTAATTGAGAGGATGCAATTATATTTATTATTATTATTATTATTATTATTATTATTTTGGATATTGTGTGTAAAAATAATAATATATCGATTTGAAAATGGGAAATTTTTAAAAATCAAATGAATCAGAATAAGACTCGTGTGGGTTTGAAGACTGTTGGATTTAATTTATGGGTTTGGTAATAATTGTGAAAAAGGATTGCTTTGTTTGTTTTATTTATTTTTATTATTATTTCTATTTTAATTAATTTTTTAGAAATTAGTTTCCTAAATTTAAATTATTATTTTGGAAATTTATTCTCGATGATAAATTTAAATTATTATCTATTCAATCAGTGTCATTAACGTCCATGAGTTATATTTTGTTATATTTGTAAATATTTCGATTCATTTTGCTATTTGATAACAACCTAGTTTTAACATATGAATTAGAACACTAGATTTTGTTTGATAACCATTTGATCTTTTTGTTTTGTTATATGCTTTTTAACAATGGTTAAAAAAACAAAGTTAAATATGCAAATCCTTTTAAGAAATTTAAAGAAAATAAACTTAATTTTTTAAAACAAAAAATAAAATAGTTAAACTTTTTTTTCTATAAAATATATCACACCGTCGTTTTATGAACATTTTATGGACATAAATATAAATAGAGAAAAAAAATAGGTGCTCATCATAATTTACTCAACTAAGAAAGAAATATATCAATTTAAAAGTTAGATATTTGAATTGAATTCACACGAAAATAAACAAGTTATTGGGTATGGTCGTGACATCTAATATGTACTTTAAGATAAGATTATGACTTAAATGACATTAAATAACTTAATTATGTGTAGGAGATTGCTTGGATGTTCAAATTTTGCAATCTTATATTGAAAACAAAAAATCAAATAAATAATGTGTAGATTGATTAGCGGCTATTATAATAGAACAACCAAAGTAAACTTAGTTTTACGATAATTTGATACGGTCTTCCTCTCTAATAAAAAAGTTTGATCCTTCAAAAAATAAATATAATAAAGTATCATTAAAAAAAGTAAAAAAATTAGAAGTATAATTAGAGTAGAAGTAAAGAAAGAAAATCAAACAAAAACAAAAGGTGCATGGTGAAGTAGGGCAACCAAATATGGCAATAAAAAAAAAAAAACTTTATTCCAACGATTATTTCCAGCATGAATAATAGAGAAAATTAATGTTAAATTTAAGAGTGAAATCATTTAAGCAAAATATATATATATATATGGTTTAATTACACCGTATAATATATCAATTAATTTTAGAGACGATATTTGTATTATATCATAAAAAAAATTATATAAACATTAAAAGAAAATAAACAATAAAATATCTTTTAGTAATATAAATATATTATAAATAATAGACATGTTAATTTGTTTCAAAATCACAAAATGTATATTTACTAATTTAAATTTATTTTATGAATTTTTTATTTTTATAGTTTTTCTATCCATGGATATCGATATTTCTATAAAAAAAAAATTCGTAAAAATAAGACTTTGATGTTTCTACCGATATCGAAATTTGAAACTAAAGATATAAGGTTTTAAGATGTATGAAAACCAAAGATGGTTGCGTTACATTGTGCATGAAAAATGCTATCCACAAAAGTTATGCAATACTCTTATACTAATTAATATTAATTTTAATTAATTGTCACATATAAATATATTATTTAAACTCAATTAACTCACGAATTTCAATTAATGCCGTCACAATCAATATTTCATGTTATTTTAATTACTTAATATAAATTATTATTATTATTTTGTTTTTACAGTAAAATATATGAATTTTTTATAATCCATTTAACTTTCTTTTTTTTTTTGCTATCCATAAGAGTTTATTTACTTTTTAACTAGGGTTAATATAAAAAATATCAACTTACTTTTATTTTAAGATTAAAAATTATATTATTTAATTTTAGTTTTTATATTTAACCTTTAGACATTAATATAACAATAATTTTTTTAAAAAAAATAATAAAATTAACCAACTTATTTATAAATATATTAAAATTCTATTTTTGAAAGTAAAATTGTATTATATTTATAAATATTTTTGAAATAGGATGTATTATTAATTAATGGTCCTTTGGTTGGGAACTTGAGGTTGATGAGTGATTGGCGGATGCCGCGTACAAATATACCTCTCCTCTTAAATATTTTTGTCTTTTTTTAAACCAAATTATTATAATTTTCAACTTCTATTTTTTAAATTTTTTTTAAAAAAGTTATATTTTCCGTCGAAATTGGGATCCAACTGTTCACTTATTTTAATTTTCCAATTTGGTGTTTTTCGATGACCAAACATGTCCTTTACTATAAAACTTACAGCTGGGACACTAATTTTCGTAAGTTATTATCATTAATATATTACCCCTTTTTTTAAATTAATTAAAATTAAAAGTAAAAACAACATATATATATATATATATATATATATATATATATATATATATATATATGTTTTGATATCTCACTTTCAAACAATTTTTATCTTTTCTCTCAATTTTGTATAAACAATTAGTCCAGTGGTTGACATTAATTTTCTTTATTAATCATTTGTCATAAATGTACTCTAAATTTAATATTTAACCCATTTTATATAAAAACCTTATTACCTGTTTTTTTTTAAAAAAAAAAAAAATTGACGAGATGGCCACAATTTTATACATATTTTAAAGAAAAATTGTTTTTACCTTAATTTATAACACATAGATTATAATATTTTACTATATTTATAAATATTTTTAGAAATTTTATCATTTAAAACAATTTATCTTAAATAAACTTTAATTCAACGATGTTTGACACGACTTTTCGTTAAAGGTTGAAGGTTGGATGTAGGGATTGTAATTAGACAAATTAAAAAAAAAAAGAAAAGAAAAAGTTGATTTAAGTTAGAAAATTAAATGGGATTTTGTAGTTCCCAAATAAGACCTGCATTTGAATTTGGGAGGTGGGGGCAGGTACTAGCTACTACTAGTGGGGAACAACAACTCCCCAAATCCCCATCAATTCACTCAAATCAATTACATCTTCTTTTAACTCTTCAACATTTGAGTCTAGAGCGGAGTGTACGGTAAATATTTATAAAATATAACAAAATTTTATATTTTATAAATGATAGTCATACGTATCGATAAAAGTTGTCAAGTTTATAATTTAGAATATTATTTAGTTTAATAATAATTAGGGAGACAGGAGGATTGGGAGGTTGAAAGGATAATAATGTTTTATCTCCAAACTATATTGAAATTGATGTATTAAGTAATCAATCGAGACTTGATGTTGTTAAAATATCACAATTTTAATTATGGAATAAGTTTGGTCAAATTTGATTTTGTCATTTTTAACAATAAATTCAAAGCATCTACAAGCTCCTTGATTTTGATATAATATATATATATATATATATATATATATATATATATTATATGTCAAATTAAAGTGGAAATTGAGAAAGCATCCTCCAACTAAGAACAACAAATTTCAAAACGAAAATGATTAAATTACCTAATATAAACAAGTTGTAAGCATCACTGACGAATTTAGTATAGGCACAGGATACTCGAGATCTCCTCAACTTTATGTTCTCAATATATATATATATATATATATAACTGAAAAAATATCAATATTAGAAGGTAACATAGTGATAAAACTGTTTGTAAGCCTCACTGTTTACATATTTTTCATTTAAATTTCTAGATTCGCCACCGGTAAGCATCATATTACAATAATATAATTAATTTTCTTTTATCGATATTTCTATATTTTTATAGATTTGATATCGACATAAAAAATGAATTGATATTTTCATATTATCATAAAAAATCTTGAAAACATAAAAATTTATAAGAAACGAAATATTACTAATCTAAATATAAGATATAGATAAGAAACACGTTAATCTATTTAAAAATTATTTAAAAATTATAAAATATTTAATTGCTAATTTAAATTTATTTTTAAAATTTTCAAAAGTAATTAATATTTTATCAATTTTTTTAAAGTTAATATTAAACTCCACATGTTAAAATTAAATCTGAAACAAAATTAATTATAATAATTTTGAAAATGTTAACTAATTAGACCAAAAAAAGAAAAGTGTGTGTGTCTTTTGCTTTTCCTGGTGCTTTCCAATTACAAATTACCAAATAAGTTGTAAGCCGCCTGACAAAGTTGAAACTCTTTTTTAATTTTATTATTATTATTATTAATTATTATTATTATTATTATTATTATTATTAATATTATTATCATTTTAAATTTCAAAGATATTGTCGGTAATGTATTTTCTTTTTCTTTTTGTCTGCTATAAAATAATATGGATCTTTATAAACTTTTTATTTTAAGGGAAAAAAATATGTATCTTTATAACCCCTTTTTAATTTACTTATATTAAATATTTTCTTTCTTAATATAGTTTTTCTTTAAATTTAAATATTACAAAAATTCTATAGTTTTTCTTTTCGTTCTTTAGTATCACCTTTTTGACTTGGTTGGATAAATATGTTTTTTTTTAATTATTTTTATAAAAATTGTTGTTCTTCAAATCTCTTTAAAACAATATTTGTTTTGAAATATGAAAAAAAAAAAGTTTAGAATCACTAAAATGCTAATTGAGAAAATCAAAATTAGGAAATAAGAAGAAATTATTGTTAAATTTTTACTAAATTTTCATGCTAGTGTGATATGACGTAAATTTTTAATGGTTAAAAATAAACCTTAAATTTTTTAATTTTTTTTAATCAAAATCAATTAAAAAGAAATGCATGTGTAAATGCATGTTGTAATACATTAGCATATAAAAGCTTTAAAGGTGAGGTTAATTGTAAAGGTCCTAAATGATAAAAGGTTTCTAAATTGGTTAAAGTCATACTTGACGAATTGGCCAACTTGAGTGAGAAATTTTCGTGTGTCTGCACAGAAGCATAAGCTTCTTGAAAGTCAACACTACTCCGTTTTCAATTCTAATCCTATGAGGTAAAGTTTGGGTAGGAGACTTGTGATGATAGTGTGAGAAGCAAATTAATAATTTAACTAATGTCAAAATAAAAGACTCTCCAAACAAAGTGAGTTTTGCTTTAAAGTAATGTACAAAAAAGTCCTCAAATTGGTCAAAAGTCGTACATGACAATGACTAACTTGAGTAAGAATTTTTCGTGTGCTTGCACGAAAGCATAAGTTTCTCGAAGGTCAACATTACTTCGTCCTCAATTCTATTCCTATGAGATAAAGTCTGAGTAGGAGGTTTATGAATGTGTGTGAAATAATAATAAAACAATAATAATAATAACATAAAAGTAATAGTAGTAGTAGTCGTAAAAGTGAACTTAGATCTATCACATCATCTTTACAATGATATTAATAATAATGAAATGACATATTTTAAATCAAAATAACCAATTTTTATACATATAATTTATCTTTGAAAAAAATTATTTTTCAAAACTATTCTTTTAGTTTAAATAAAATGAGACTAAAAGAAGCGAAACGATGGAGAAAGAAACAATAATAAATAGTAACAATAATTTTAAAACAAATGATTACGTGAATATATATAGAAGATTACATTTTTCTATAAAAAATAATACTATTAATAAAAAATAAAAATACAAGGAAAAAGATATATAAAAAAAAACAATAATTTTTCTTTATACCCATTTGTTTCTCTCTATGCTTTCTCCTAAGAGAGAATGAGAAGGCTAAAAGTTGAGACCCGAAAGAAACCACGGGTTGTATGAGATGCAGATTCTTGGAAGTAGAAACCATGGGTTTATTTTTCCTCCATAAAACATTTTATTTCACTCTTTTTAAAATTTTAAAAAAGGTACATTTAAATGTTGATTAATAAAAGTTTTATTTAATTTTTAATCACTCTATTTTATTTTTGAAAAGTAGTCTCGAAGTAATAAAGTTAGTTGGTGCAAAAATAGGTAGCTACAGTACTTGTGAGTAGTTTACTAAATACTACATTAAATCCAATCATATTGTGCTGCTTTAGAGGGAGCCTAAAGTCTACTCATTTGAGAAATGAGATCCATTAACTCAGGGGAACCTAGGTTTCACACGTGAAGAAAGTTCACAAGTGAAGAGGGAAGATATATAACTTCAAGTGAGAGGGAGTCTCACATACTGAAGAAGCCTCGCATCTAAGAGGAGCGTAGGTGTTCATTGAGTTAGCTCTGCGATTGTCACTGTAATTTCGAGAATATACAGATAAGTACAACGTTGTAATTGTTTGACTCTATCATATTAGTAGATTATCTTTTTCAGACACTCTGCCTCCAGACGTAGGTTTTGTATCATCGAACCGAATTATCAATTGCTACGTGTTTCCTTTGTTTCTATCTTTATTGTTTTACTCTCATCTTTCTACTTGCTATATATTAATAACAACTTTGTCTTTGAGACAAAACCAAACAACATTTGAGCTAAAAAAGAAGTAATACGACAACATGAATATTTCCCGACCTAGTTTTCTCTTAGCTGTCTCTCTTTTAATATTAATAAACATAGGTGTCTTATATACTATTTAAAATTTGGCCCTTTCTTTTTCTACACTTCATGAACACATCATATTCAAATTAAAGGGTCTCATCCCAATTCCCATGCATATTTATATATGCCCTAAATTGCCACCCTCATGCTTATCCATGACTTCTAATGTTTTTCTTCTTCTTTTGACTAACTTAAAAGTTAAGGTTTTGGTCGGAATGGTTAATCAAAATACATGAATTTATGTACAACACATCTCTGGTTTCATAATCATTTTATTTGTAGCTTTTAGTTTATTTTTGAATATTAAGCTTATAAACAATCTTCTCTATCACTTACCAATATTTTCAAAAATCATGCCAAATTTCGAAAAATAAAAAGTAGTTTCTAGAAACTTGGAAAAGAAGGGTTATCTACAGCTCACATAGATTGTCACAAGTTCACACAATGTTACAACAAAACATATAACAATGAATGAAACAAACATTAAATGTAATAGAAAGTGACACAAGGGTCTGGTAGCCTAGTTGGGTGCAATATCATCTATGTTTAGAGACAGTAAGCCCGAGAAATGATAATTTTACGAATATAAAGTTAGACAATTACAATGTTGTATTTATTTGCTAGTAGAAGACATTCTACATGAAAAAACAAACAACATTATAATTTAGTGAATAGTAACTTAGACTCCGAAAATCTTGACAAGCAAAACACAAGCTTCTTAAACAATTCAAAACAAAAATGAACATAAACAACTACTCCAACACACATTCATACCAAATAACAACAATACATTTGTTTACATAGATAACACGTAAGTGTAATCGAATTGACTTTTTTTAAAAAGAGACAACCCTAATAACAACAAAATACTCAAAGCTTTAGAAAAGTAGCATCAAATTAAACATCCAAACTTACAAAACCAAACAAATATAGTCAACATCAAAGCACTAACGACTTGTTTTGAACGTAAAGTAAAATAACAAACAAAATAGTTATGAAACGAAAGTGAGAGAATTGAATTGAGAATTTGAAAGGTTGGGTTTAGGTAGATTGATGGGGGGGGCAGTTGAAGTTTGATAATGGTTTTTCCCATGTACCCAAATAATGGGTTTTTTGGATGATAGGGTGTTGGTTCAAAATTAGGGCAACACAGTGAGCTTAAAGTTAAAGGCACACTCAAGAAGATAAAGCAGAAGGGGGTTGGGATTTTTGCTTTAAAAAGTGGCAATTTTTCAAAAGTTGAAAACCCAAGGACAAGCACTTTGGTTGAGCTTTCACCATCAAACTCCCTTCAGATATTGCTGCCCATGCAAAAACTTTCATTCATAGTGATTACCCAAAATCACTTTTTCCCTAATCAAAGTAACTATTATACAAAAATATAGTGTTGGACAACATAAAAAAACGATTTTAAAAAAGATAAGAAATCACTCAAAATTAATTTTTGAAGTATTAGCTCTTCAGTGATTCTTGAAAAATGAATAATCGAGAATCACCGTCTAACTTTATATAGTTTTTAAAATACCCAAAATACCCTTCTTTTTAGTAATTTGATAGTTTTAGAATAACTTTTGGTATCAAACATGATGATTGAAAAATCAATTTTAAACATATTAAAATCACTTTTAAGAGTTTTTTAACGTACATAAATTTGATTGTTTAGAAATCAATTTTACAAAATCAATTGTACCTAAATCTTTTGTTCTAAAATCACTACTCAAACTATCAGTTTCAAACATTACAAAGAAAAATAACAGTTTTTTAAGATATGAAAAAAACAACTAATTGATAATGTAATCAATTATGAAGTTGACCAATTGACAAATGATGATCCACCAATCATTGTTTTATTTTCATTTTCACATTATTTATGGTGGAGTTGTTAAATTGGATAGCCTTTCCCTACCTACATGACTAATTTCATATTAACTTTTGTATTATATTAAGTGTTTCTTTAGATTGATTCACTAATCATTTTGTTAGGGCAATTAACATAAACTATGCTTAGAAATTGTTTGGAAGGTCTAAATTAGTGATTAATCTTAATTTATTATCCTATCTAATTAAGTGACAACTAAGTAGATATCAACCACACACCTCCTAATAAATCAATATTTAACCTAATTTTCAAGATGGTTTTGGATAATCAAATTCACATTTTTTGAAAATCAATATATCCTTTTGCTAATAAGTTAGATGTAGATTCAAACCAACCTAATAATTAAGTAACTTAATTATTATTATTATTTGTTGTAAAGATGAGACACAATGAAAACAAAAATATCAAAAAAAATATAATATTAATATAAAATAACAAATAAATAAAATAAAACAAAATAACAAAAATAGAAAATTATGAAAACATGAAAATTTTTCTCCAATTTGTTTGGAATTCTATCCATGTGTGTGTAACTTACAAAATCCATCAAAAAATATTATTTATAGACAATTTGGTATGCATGAGATGAATTGCATGGACACTAAACATGAGTGAATATATGACACATGATTAACATATGTGGTAATAGAAAAATGTCACATGACATTGGACACTAACCATTATAATGGATATCTATTATTGTAATATTTATAATAATATTATTATCAAATATATTGATTTACAATATATTTAGTAAAGTTTCATTCACTATTGAGACCCAAGAAAAAAAATATTTGTGTTGTTTTCATAGCGTTTGGTTTGGAGTCTATCACTAATAGACCATATTGCAGCGATAAAAATCTTAGACTCTTATAAATTTTGTTACATTTACAAATTTTTTTAAAAAATATTGATATATACTTAATTATTATTTCTAAAATTGTTACTCGTTATACCATAAATGACGAATAATGGAAGAATAAGACATGCTACAACCCATAATTTCAATGAGAGTTAGAACAATAGCAAACCATGGGCTTTACCATTTCATTGGGCTTCAACTTCACAACAATTTTGTCATCATCTTCTAGTCCAACTATTACCAGCTAAAATTTTACAGTCCCAAGCCGGCTCGTCAAACAAATCTAAATTTTGTTATATATAGAAGTTATCTTGTTAATATTTTGAGTCTAATTATTATATTTACAGTCGTTCCAATTTTATTTCATGTTTGTGATATTTGAGTTCTAAAATAAATGTTTGATAAATATTTTAGATTATGTTTCTGAAAATTCTTTTGAGACTATGTGATCTAAATAATACAAAATCCTAAAAAATATCTTTTTTATATTAGAATTCAACTTTTGAATTTTAAAATAAAGAAAAGTATAGAAATATATTATATCATAGGTTTTAAAATTAAATATGTATTATGTAATAGTATAAGATAATAGTTATACAATTTCTTTTAGTAAGATAAAATATATTCATAAATCAATCAGTACATTTAAACCAATTATTTAATTCCGAATCCAATTTCTGAATCTGATACCAAACACTTTTGGATGTAATACAAATCTATTTTAACTGAATCTATTATTTTCAAATTTATGACAAAATATACCCTAAACATTTCGATAACACCATCTTTTAGTTCTAGCACGAGGTGAAGGGGCATTACATTTCATTCTATCAAAGCTCTTCATATTCTTAAATCATCATAATTTAAACTTAATTTTAAGCTAGGGTAGTCACCTACTTATAATTAATATCTCACGAGTTCTTTAACACACAATATTGTAGAATTGTCTCAGTGAATTCGTATGCTCGATACATAATTCAGCAAATTAGAGTCTACAACTTTCTGTCACATCACCACCTTCACGCCTCTACCTCCTCCATCCTTGCAAACTTTTTTATTTTTTTTATTTTTTTAATATATATATAATTTTATTTATATTAATTATTTAATATCTCAATCCCCAATTTTCAATCCTAAAAATATGTTTGCTTATTAAAATTGATCTCACCGTTCCAAATTATATTTGATTATTATCTTATTAAAATTAGTTTTCAATATCAATTCTTTTAATTAATTTATTTCCTTTCAAGATTTCAATCTTCATTTTTTTCCTTAAAAAATTTATTTTTTTTTTAAAAAATAATGCTATTTGAATAGTTTGATTTCATTTCGAAATTATTGACTAAAATATATTTGATTTTATTATTAAATAAATAATTAAAAAATGTTAAAGACAATTAAATAAACTAAAAAAACATTAAAATCATGGATCGAGTCTTAACATTTGACCAAACTTACGTATGCATGGCTGGCCAAGTAGATTGTGACTGGATTAAGGAAGGTTGTGTAACGGATATACAACTTTGTTCCAACCAAAAGTTCTCTATTTTGTCAATAGTTTGAACTTCAAACCTATTTTTGTTTATTCTTTTCAAAATATCTTAATTTTGTAAGTAATTTGAAAATCGTAATTATTCTTGAACTTTCTCCTATAAAAATTCCTTTTTTAGGACATATTTCATTTGGGTTTAATTAAAACATGGATGAATTCCTTTGTTAGGGTGATACTAATATCCAAATTCACAAATGTTTTGCCCTTTTAAATCCATAATTTCACTTTTACTATATCCAACAGTAATCATTTATGCCAAAAATCAAACTAGAGTTTTAATTGGTAGTCACTCAATTCAATGAATTTGTGATATTCAAAATAAATCAAAAGTAATTCTCTAACACAAATGTTCGTTCACCTCTATTAACAGTTTGAGTTACAAGTTAGAATAAGTAGATGCAAATTATGGTAGAACAAATTGCACAATCTGTTGTATTAAAACTCTTCAATTTCGTTATTAATTTAAAGTAAACTATACCGCTACTCAAAGAATTTGTCATCTATGAATTATCATCCCCTACATTATATCATCATATTACACATTGAGACAAAGAAGAGAAGAGAAGAGAAGAAAATCACTAGCCTTTGTGCTTACCCTTCTTCCTAGACCTCCTCCTTCCTCGTCTATGCTCTTCTTGCCATGGCAAAAGATGGGTTCTTCGATTACCCAAATTTTGCAGCACCATATCTCGTAGCCCTGTGTCGTTGACCTCGCAGAAACGGCTCGACCAGTCCTCTGGTTTCACTGCCTTAGTCCCTAACCCGGGCGCTCTGTCCTTCGACCCTGCATTCTGCTCCTCCTGCCAATCCGCTACGTACGTCGCTACTCGCCTGTAAAACTTCTCCTTAAACACCTCCCAAACTTGGTACTTGTAATGGTTTATAACCATCTCAGACCTCTCCAAATTCATATAATGAAACCCATTTCTCAAGTGGAAATGATGCACCACATTGATCAAGGTGGAGTTCAAAGCCTCCGGGTTCACGATACTCTTGTGCCTCTCCGCTGATGCTTTCCTGCAAGTGTAACCGACCGTCACTCCCTGCGGTGGCATCCGTGTCAGCCCAGATGGACCGAAGCTGTGGCAGGACACACGTATCTCCCCAACGGAGGCGTTTTTGGCTTGGTTTCTAAGCACATCCAGTAGAGACAACCCGTATGGTAGGTAGAAGAACTCATCGACATCAATGAATCCAACCCACTTGCAAGAATCCCGAGCTCGTAATGCACAATGTGCAAAACCGGCTTCTTGTGTCTTAATCCAGGGCCAGATATGTCGAGAAATGTTGTGTTTGACACTGAATATTGATGCAATTACATCTTCTATGTCATCGTCGCTGTTGTTGTCGTAGATAAACCAACGGCGAACACCGAGATGGGCGTGGTAAATGACCCATTCCTTAAGAAATTGCGCTTGGTTTCGAAGCATTGTGCATATGCACATCTCGTGAGGCTTCCGGTGAGGTGTTGTGAGTCCTGGCGAGAGCAATGGGCGGGCTATTGAATTCAAAGTTCCTCCGCCTTTCACTCTAATAGAAACTTTAATTGAATCATGAGTTCTATTGGGATTGCTTAGTACACTCAGAGGTGTTGTACAACGCGCAATTTCTTGAGCAATCGACATGACATTAGATCTTAGCAGAAACTTAATCTTCCGAAAATCCCAGCCATAGACACACTCAAATTTCGACGCGTTTGAGACCCGTTCAGGGCGGAGACCAAGGCCTTTGATAAAGACCACAGTGGAGTTGTCTCGGTCGATCAATGCTTCATACACAAGAAAATCCCAGCGGTGCGAGTGCCCATCTTGGAGCTGAGCATTAGATCTCACTCTGATCGAAACTGTAAATCCAGGAGGTGGGAGTGGGCACCGAACCATTTGTTTGTGCAGATGTTCCTCACCATCCACGTCGATCGGGGGGCGCCACCTCTGGGGCACCGAGGCGTTAGCAGCGAAATAAACACAGTTGATATCCTCTTGGGCAAATGGTGGAACAGTTGGTGGGTGGTTGAGAAAAACAAGAGCTTGATCGGGAAGGGTCACCGTTTCTTGAAGCGAAGAGCGAAAACGAAGAGAGAAATCATTGGAAAGAGCTTTATTCAGAGAAATTCGGTGCGTGTGAACCAACTCTGGATGAAAGGTATCTGTTACAGATTTTATATTATATACATGGAATAAAATCTCAGAAATCCCAACAACTGGGAAATGGAAATTGATAATTGAAAGAACAAAAAAAAAGAAAGAAAAAACATACCAGGAGAGAAGAAGCGAGAAGTGGTGGTGAAAAGAAGAAAAAAGAGAAGGAGGAGGAAGAGGGTGCACCAGAAGAGGGCGCTCCAAGAAACGACATTGCGTTTCCGACGATCTCTCATGGCGGGGCAGGGGACATAAAGGGAAAATGGTGAATGGGTTCATTCATGCGAGTGGGGGCAAAGGCAGTTTTCGAGATCTTGGATTCTGCATTGCCAATGGAGGGACAAAAGGGAGAGTGGGAGAGACGAAGAAGAAGAAGAAGAAGAAGAAAGAGTTCTGTTTTGTGTCCGTTAATGGTTTGATGGGACAGAGAAAGGGCTGCCGCTTTTCTTGGCTCGTAACAAAGCCAAGCAACCTTCTTTAACAAAACAAAACAAAACAAATTATTATTATTATTATTATTATTTTTATAATTTTCAACTTCTATTTTCTTAAAAAAAAAAAAAAACATGTTTTGATTTGATTTCTCCCTTTTCAACTCTCTTCCTATTTCTAGAAATTTATAGTTTTTTTTTATTATATATATATATATATATATATATATATTAATTTTACTTCAAAAAATTGATATCTTTTTTTTATTTTTATAATAATTATTATTATTTCTACATTTGTAGGATTAAAATGTAAGATTTACTATAACCCTTTAACTCATCAAGATTTAACATAATGTTATGTGGTTAAACTCATGAAATGATATTTTTCTTCGGTTAGTATTAATTTACATCTCCAACAAATTTAAATATGGAAATTCTACGAATTTCAACTAATTTTGTTATACTTTAAATTTTACAAAGAAAAACATAACAATATTCTAGAAGAAAAATTTAAAAAAATGAACAAATTCATCATTATATAGCCAACTAAACATTAAACAAATACAAATACATATAGGTTTTTCGTTTATATATATATGTAATTTGGTTTAAGTTTCGAAATGACACATAAAAAAAATCAATCCAAGACTCAACTCAATTCCGAGAACAAATCTAACACAATCTAAGTTGAATGTTGTCATAAAAATAGTGAACAACATTGTTCGTTGTCATCGTCGTGTCGTTAGAGGGAGAGTAGTGTTTATAGGGAGGGAAAAATGTGAATTGAGGGGGAGAAAAGGAAAAAAAAAAATTGAAAAATGTTAATTCCCCAAATTTAAAGGGAAGGGCCCAAATGATGAATCAAATGGAGAAAATAGACCATAACCAACAACAATGGGCTAAACCATTTCATTGGGCTTTGAAATTAAGTGTATAAACTAATAAATAACCTTAAAATCAAATATTTTATTATTATTATTTTCAAATAGAAGTAGGAGGACAAAATGTAATAACATATGTAGGTGCCCTACACATTTTGAGCCCCGTAATTTCATCGTACGCATAACTATATGCCTTAGGACATAGTGCCTTAAACAAGTGCCCAAATATCGACGGCTTACATTTTTTGGCCTCCGCATATTCCCCTTTACAGCAATACTTATCCGTTTTAGCCGCCAAACAACCGCTTTTACAACCTACGATCTTCCCCTCTCTCTTCACCTCCAATGCCGACGGGCAACACCGGTTCAGATCCGCCCCACACGCCGCCACCCCACACCCAACACCACCGCCTACCGGAGCCATCTCCACTGGGACATTGAATCCATCCACCACACTCACGTCGTAGTAATGCATTGATGATTTTAAAGTCCCTAGTGTCATTTCCACCACCGTCGCCGGCGGGACCCCACCCGTTCCTCTGCATTGGAGGAGACCCGCGCAGTCGCCGGTCTGGCAGGAGCCGAACCCGGTTTTTTGGTTGAAATGACAGCCCTGTCTTGGCCACACTCTGCCCGACCATCTCTCCGGCATTTCAATTACTGTCTTTTCTCCACTGCAGAGATGGAATCCGCCGTCTCTGGGAATTGGGTGGCCGGCGTTTCCTAAAATTCCGGGCCAGATGCTGTGTTTGCAGTTGTTGACGAAGACCAATTGAACCCCATCTGGAAATCAAAACAATACATTGTATAAATCATCATAAGGAAGTGTAGAAATATAATTCCTCTGTTTACAGAATGAAATGAAGAACACAAACCTGCAAAAGGAAAGAAAAACAGAGTGAAGAAGAAGAAGAAGAAGAAGAAGAAGAATGAGTAGTTAGACATTTTTTTTCTGTGAAGGAAAGTTGGAAGTGGGGAGTGTGAATGAAGAAAGTTGAAAGTGGGTTCCTGATTTAAAGGCGCCATGATTTAGAGTTTGTGGAACTGTAATTCTTGAACCGGCGGTTTATGAACGAACAAGGACAAAGGCTTTGATTTCAAAATTAAAGAGCTTCCACTTTGTTTTTTTAACAATGTAAAAATCCCAACTTGGAATAAAGTATTAAAATAATGTTGTCAAATAATTTTTTTTTATCAACATAAAGGTAATTTGGTTGATAAACTTATGATAAATTTGTCATTCACTTGTTTATACTGCTCATAAACTTTATACCATTTAATAATATATTGCTCATAAACTTGATAATGATGTATTTATTTATAATGCTGATATATTTGATTGACATACTATTAATAAACTTGATAATGATGCACTTGACTGAGTTGATATATTCTATAACGATACACTTAGATTAAAGAAAACTCGTACTATTCTTCTTTGCAGCACCATCCCCCCTCCCCCACATCTCTTTCACCAACCAACACTCATCCACACCGTTTATCGTCATCCACCACTCCATCTCTTTGTCGCTTACATCTGTCACTCGCTACACATATGGTCGTTGGTTGTCGATCAACTGTTGCTGCTTTTTTCTCTCTCTCTCCCTATCTTTCTTTCCACCAACTAGCATTGTTCCACACCATTTGTTGTCGTGACCCTATTGCTCCAACTTCCCCCTATGTAACTTCGATTGTTGATCATTATATTTTTCTCTCACTCTCTATCAATTGATTGTTTAGATCAATATGGAATAAAAAAAATAGAAGTCCAAATTTGAAGTTTTTGCCATATTTGCAAAATATCAAATGTGGGTGACACACCTACAAAATAGCATATTTAAAAATCAAACTGTCACTAATTACAAATTTCCTAAATCTTATATGAAGAAATATCATATGTTAATATGTTTTGATTTTTAATTTTTGTTTCTTTTTAAAAAATCAAGACAAACTATCGGTAAAGACTAAATTCAAGATTTATTGAAAGTCAGAATATAAAGTCTAAAATTGGACAATTGAAATAACATGAGTAAAATTAAACAAAGATAAAAATGACATTCTAACAAAAAAGAAAAACCCTTTCATTTATTTTTATTTTTAAAAAATGTAACTTTAACTGAAAATAAATGAGCAATACTTCATACTTCATATGTCAAAAAAAAATTATTAATTTTCTAAATCTTTTGACATGTGTCAAATTTTAATTGGAGATGCAAGAAAGGGCTGCACCATCCAATTAAATCACTCACCAGTCATCGGTCATCAGTGGTTGGGCGACCGGTCTACTGCCTTCCGGTTGCCTTTTCATCAAATCCGGTTCGACAAAAAGAAGCTGCCACCTAATAACCGGATCATCCGGTGGGCCAACACTAAATCAAGTAAACTTAACCGGATGTTGTTGCCCTAACCGGCCCATCCGGTTGCGATAAGAAAACCACCATTTTCCCTCCCATCAACTCAACAACACATAACTTCGTAACTCAAACCCTAAAACCCAACTCGGTTTCTTTTCTTTTTCACCAAAGCCGAACCCGCCTTAGTTCTACAAAGTTTTCAACTTTCGAGTAAGCTTCTATCAATCTCTTCGCTCTCTTATACTGTTCAATTTCATAGATTTATTAGCTTTGGATTTATAACATTCATGCTTTTTAATTTTTAATTTTCCATTTTTATGACCAACCTTGAGATTGAACGTCTTCGTTTGAAAAAATTGCGGTTTCATTTATTGATTTTCTTGCAACGGAAATTTATTCAACCTGTGTTTTAAATTTTTGGAAGGTGCCTGTCTGTTGAGATTGCAAAAATGAGTTCTGGGTTGCAACCAGTTCCTATAACGCCCCAAAAACATGACCCGGCGTGGAAGCACTGTCAAATGTTTAAGAATGGGGATAGAGTACAGCTTAAATGTTTGTACTGTCACAAACTTTTTAAGGGTGGTGGGATTCATAGAATAAAAGAACATCTTGCTGGTCAAAAGGGTAATGCTTCTACTTGTCATAGTGTTCCTCCTGAGGTTCAGAATATAATGCAAGAGAGTTTAGATGGGGTAATGATGAAGAAGAGGAAAAGACAGAAGCTTGATGAAGAGATGACTAATGTGAATGCTATGACTGGTGAGGTAGATGCAATTTCTAATCATATGGATATGGATTCTAGTATTCATTTGATTGAAGTTGCTGAGCCACTTGAAACCAATTCAGTTTTGTTACTAACTCATGAGGAAGGAACAAGTAATAAAGTGGGAAGGAAAAAGGGTAGTAAAGGTAAGAGTTCTTCTTGCCTGGAAAGAGAGATGATTGTTATTCCAAATGGTGGTGGTATATTAGATTCTAATACGGATCGTAACCAAGTGCATATGGCAGTTGGGCGATTTTTGTATGACATTGGAGCATCTCTAGAAGCAGTAAACTCGGCCTATTTCCAGCCTATGATTGAATCAATTGTTTTAGCAGGCACTGGGATTATACCACCTTCATACCATGATATTCGGGGTTGGATATTGAAGAACTCAGTGGAAGAAGTGAGGAGTGATTTTGACAGATGCAAAGCCACATGGGGAATGACTGGTTGTTCTGTCATAGCTGATCAGTGGTGTACCGAAGCGGGTCGAACCATGCTCAATTTTCTGGTGTATTGCCCTAAGGGAACAGTGTTTTTGGAATCTGTGGATGCATCTGGGATTATGGATTCCCCAGATTTGCTTTACGAATTACTCAAAAAGGTGGTTGAACAAGTAGGGGTGAAACATGTAGTGCAGGTGATTACTAGGTTTGAAGAAAATTTTGCTATTGCTGGTAGAAAGCTTTCGGATACATATCCTACCCTCTATTGGACCCCATGTGCTGCTAGTTGTGTGGATTTGATTCTTGGGGATATTGGAAATATAGAGGGTGTAAATACTGTAATTGAGCAGGCTCGATCAATTACAAGATTTGTCTATAACAATAGTATGGTTTTAAACATGGTCAGGAAGTGTACCTTTGGGAATGATATTGTAGAACCTTGTCTCACAAGATCTGCCACAAACTTCGCCACATTGAATCGGATGGTTGATCTGAAACGATGTCTGCAGAACATGGTTACTTCTCAAGAATGGATGGATAGCCCATATTCGAAGAGACCAGGGGGACTGGAAATGTTGGATTTGATCAGCAGTGACTCATTTTGGTCCTCATGCAGTTCAATTATTCGTTTGACAAACCCTCTCTTGAGAGTTTTAAGAATAGTGGGTAGTGGGCAGAGACCTGCGATGGGATATGTTTATGCAGCAATGTATAATGCTAAACTAGCAATTAAGACAGAACTTATTAACAGAGATCGTTACATGGTGTACTGGAACATCATAGATCGGAGATGGGAACACCTTTGGTGTCATCCTCTTTATGCTGCTGGATTCTACCTGAACCCCAAGTTCTTTTATAGCATTGAAGGAGATATGCATGGTGAAATCCTATCAGGGATGTTTGATTGCATTGAAAGACTGGTTTCTGATCCAAATGTTCAAGATAAAATAATTAAAGAAATAACCTCGTACAAGAATGCTAGTGGAGATTTTGCAAGAAAAACGGCAATTAGAGCAAGAGGGACACTGCTTCCAGGTGAGGATCTAATCTACTGCTGTTTTTCAGCTTCCATTATGCACCATTGCACTTCACCAACTTGTTTATATGGACTGACTTGCGTTTCTGAAAAGTGAACCTAGAACAAGGAAATGGCAGATACGCGGCCAATTATACATTCTAAGATTGTTTAAGTAACTTTCATTTTAGGGACTTGTGAAGCATCTATGTTTTGACAATGTGTGTGTGTGTGTTTTTTTTTAAAAAAATTATACTGACCATTAAATTTCATTTTGCATGACTCTCATGTCCCACTCAAATAAACTTTTAATTTGGAACATATCTGTTTCTTAGTTATCTTCGAGACATGCCCAGAGCGAGACTTTGTCTTCACGAATATATTCTTTTTGGTTTCTTAGTTGAGTGATCTTTTGGTTGATCCTTTTGTTTGTTTATGTTTCTTGTAGCTGAGTGGTGGTCAACATGTGGAGAAGGAGGATGCCCAAATTTAACTCGCTTGGCTACTCGAATTCTGAGTCAGACCTGCTCCTCAATGGGGTTGAAGCAAAATGAAGGCCTTTTTGATAAGTTACATAACACTAGGAATCACATTGAACATCAACGTCTTAGTGACCTTGTATTTGTGCGCTCCAACTTGCAACTTAAACAAATGTAAGTCAAATTAAAAATTCATTACACCATGAATCTCATGTTTGAAAGCTGGGGACATTCCTGAAGTTTTTTCTAATTAATTTATTGGCAGGGCTACTAACGCCAACGAACATGATCCAGCTGACCCCCTTTCCTTTGATGGCCTTGGTATTGTTGACGACTGGGTTTGGAAAAAGGATTTAAGTGCAGAGGATTGTGGGAATCTGGAATGGACAGTACTTGATAATCCTCCTTTCAGTCCCCCTATGCGTTTACCTCAGAATGATGGCTATGATGACTTGGTTGCAGGTGATTACTTTCTTATAGCTTTACTGGTTACCTGACCATTATACCACAATCCCTGCTAAAGTTGTCTCTCAAATGTGCAGGGTTTGATGATTTGGAGGTTTTTAAAAGGCAGAGGGAGAGTGAAGATGACAATATTTCATAAGACGAAGCTAGCAATGCCTGCAAGCAAGTCACACAATTTCTATTGGTGGGTGGTCTTACTTGTGTCTATTTATCTTGTAGATGGTTTGATTTTGTCAAGCTCTTCAAGAGCAGATTGAGTGTTGTATGCCTCTGTTGTAGAATAGGTCACCAGGTCAGTGTATCTTATAAGTAAGCAAAATAGTTTTGTAGATTACAAGGCTTTTAGGTCACTTATGATTTAGATTATTCAAATTAAAGCTGTATATGCTAACGATGGAGGGAGACACCCCTCAATTAACTTTTAACAATATCTTAGTTGAGCTTTTGATGCTGAAAAATTCTTTGCATCCCTTCGAGATTGCCATCACATCAACTCTGTGACTGAAATAATAGTTTTTGTGAAACTTTTTCCCGTTGCATTGAAACTTTTTCCCATTGCTTTTAATTGCAAGATCAACGGTAGTATTGCAATTTGTTCTTGCCTTCTGTCGTATCCCAGGTCTATTCTATAGGTAAAATGAATATAAGATGCGCTGTCGTGCTTTTGTTCTAACGGAACAGTTTCATCTTCTCTATTGATATGTGAATGCTGTTCCTGGAAATTCCTTTGCCTTTTAATGAGGCGTTTAAGGCGAGTGGTGAAATTATGAAGTCTAAAGAGTTGTGAACTCTTAGAGTTCACGTTGTTAAGAGTTAATAAGGTATAAAATTGATGTTTTTTTTTTTTTTTTTTTGTAGTGTAAGGTTCATAACTCCACACTTCCCAACTCTGTGCCTCCCAACTTCTTGGTCCAAACAGCCCCGAGGTTTTCGACCCTGAATGCGTTCATTCTCTGGATGAATGGTATAACCAACAAGACTGAGAAAGGATCTGAATATCACAAAAACCTTTGAGACACTAGTCTGTTATTTACCAACATGAAAGAAATATCTCAATATCGTGGCAACAGGGAAAAAACAAAGAAATGAGAACTGAAACCCCACACCATCTTTAAAGCATAGAGTAGAGCAAACTAGTGGATATTTTCATACAAACAGGAGACAGTATTTTCCTAATTAAGTATGAGTGGAAAATGACCTTCCACTTCACAACTAAAAAGCAACTTATAATTCATAATTGCAGCTTCCATCATCACTCCTAGCTGTTGGGTCGAAGTTATCTGCATTTGGGTCTGTACATCCTTCAGGAATAGGAAAACTCACATGCTGTGCGGCTTTGCCTGCAAACAAAAACAGCAGCTTAGGAGAAGCTGTTTTTGTTTTTTATACTTATTAATTAAACACCTATAAAAGATCAAAAGAGAGCTAACCATAGAATGTGCCACTTTTTATGGCGTCTTCATTGGCATCACCAAGAGCAGCCTCACTCAAGTACTTGTCAGCCAATTGGACTCTCTTCACATTCTCTTGTTCCTGAACAAGCATGTTTCCATACTCGAGGAGCTTCTCTATGGTCATCTTTGGCTGCTCGAATGTTGGTGGTCCTTCCTTTGAGTTGACAAGTTTCTTAGCGATATTCTCAACTCCGACCGAAATAACCCAATTCCTCACTTCATCGTCGTATACTCTTGCCCTTAGGGCACCAAAGAAATCTGTATGATCATGGTTTAGTATATTAGGAAGGAAATGAATCAAAATATTGACTCATAGTTTTCACTTGAAACTTACCAATGGATTGACCAGGGAAGGTATCAACAAGCTTGACAATGTCTTCTTTGGGAATGTTGTCGCTTCTAAAGATTCCTGAACACACACCAATTCGATCTTCCCGAGTAGGTGCCCAATAGAATTTTTCCATACGACCATCACGGATTAGAGGAGCATACAATGTTGAGAAGTCGTTACCCGTGACAACGATGGGAACACGAGGGTTCTCCTCTTTGTTGTACATACCAGGTAGCTGGACATTGGTTGGGTTATCAGCTATGTTCATGAGGGTAGCATTGACCATCTGGTTGTTCACAGTGTATTGGGTAGTGCCACCGAGACGACCAGCTCCTGCATCGAGATCATTGATGAAGAGGACACACATTTTCCCCTTCTTGATTATGTCTGCTGCTTCACGGTACCTCTGTCGAATCAATTTTGCCGGTTCTCCTGCGTTTCCACTCTCCAATTCTCCCGCACTCATCATAATGGGGCTGAAATAATGAAACAAAATGTTAAGCATACAACAGTTGAAATGGCTAAAACAAAAAGGATGGGGAAGGATGAAACGAACTTGATTCCCATCTTGGCAAATACAAGCTCACATTGGAAGGACTTTCCTTGACCTTTGCCTCCCCAAATACCCAAAATCAGAGGAACCTAAGGCAGAATGATTAAATCAATCAATAGACAAAAGAAATAGCCAAACCCAACAATGAAACCACCAAACACAAACAGTAAATCAGTTTTCTGTAGAATTGAACCTTGATGTTGGGAAGTTTCATGAAGTTCTTGGAGATATGAACAACTAGTTTGTCCATAAAAGCAGGAGCAATGTAAAAACCATCCACATTGTTGTCTAAATTGTACCTATGTCATCATCAAAACCAACACCACAAACATTCTAGATCGTCAGTTCCATTCATTATTAAACCATAGATAAACAAACACAAAAAAGATCTACCCTTTTTCGAACACTTACTGACGAAGTCCAGCACTTAAATATTCATAAGAACTAAGAACAGGATCATGAGTTCCTGCTCCAGTAGGAGCTTGAAAGAGTGTGTCAACCATTCCTTTTCCTCTGGTAATGTCTTGTTGATCATCAGATACATCAAAAGCAAGTCCCTTCCATTTATCCTTATTAGTTTGTTTCTTTTCATCAATCTCTTCTGCAACAGCAACTACCTTGAAGCTACTTCCTGACGAGACCTTTGAATTGGGAAATCTGGAGTTGGCTTTCTTCAAGCTGCTGCCTAAGAAAGCAGAGCTTTGAACTGAAGGTCCAGCAATGGCACCATTTAAACTCAGCTGCAATATACCCAACTAAAACACAATCACACATCTTGAAAAGGGGAAGGCTTTAAGATCTCAAATTCTCAACATAACTTAACGAGGGAAATAAAAAAGTTGAAATCTTTCCTAAAACTCAAGAATTCTAATAAGAAAAACCAGAGAAGATTGGAGTGATTTGGGTTGTTGTAAAGTAATGTAATGGTGGGGAAGATTTGAATTACCGGGATTCTGTTGACGGCTCCGGCGGTGGAGACGGCGGTGGCCATGGGTTTTGAGAGGAATTTGAAGTGTGTTTCACTAACTGTTTGAAAGAAGAAGTTGAAGGAAATGAAAGGGGGAAGAGGATATTTTTGTAGTAAGAAAGAATGAAGTTTCGAGAGTTCAAAGTTCGATGTAGGCAGTGGATAGGCTTACCAATTGTTAACGACCACACAATTTAGTTTGTTGGGGACGACACGTGGCATCTAGAGATCGATTTGGGTAGAACTGTGTCGTTTTGATGTTTTTGTTCCTGTGGTTTTTGCTTATCCACTGAAATTATTGTTACCATATTCACCACAAATTTAATAATAATATTGGGAAAACAAATTTTAAAAAACAATTGCAAAAAGTATCGAGACTAAAATTTAAGAATTAACCATTGAAAGTATAAGAACTAAATAGTATTTTAACTTAAAGCGAAAGATAGAGGTCGTATTATTTGTATTTTATTATGACTGAAATATTTTTTTAGTTCGTATACTTTCACTTTTGATATTTTTAAACGTCTCAAATATTTTATTGTTTTTTAAATTTGGTTAAATAATAATAATAATAATCTATTGTAGTGTGTGAATATGTTATCAAGATTTAGAGTGGAATATGTTGAGGTGCCCATATGAGCATACTACATATAGGGTTTATTCTTTGACACACGCATGGAGTGCATACAATGTCCACAAATTAGAGATATTGAAATTGCAAAGTTTGGGGACAGTTAGCTCAACTCAATCATTTCCTCTTTCGTGAAATATTGATGAGCTTGACTCGATCGACCTGCCAATCAAGATACTATCTCCCTATTTAAGGAACGCGTAAACCCTAAGGTTTCTAGGTTTTGGACTAATCAATAATAACAAGAGGCCTAAAATAAATGGAAGATTTTATTAAAAGTACACAAAAAAAAAAAAAAAAGACCACTTGCCTAGATGGTATTTAAGTAAAAAGTAATAGAATATATAACACATGTATAAAATAATTGCACATATAACATTAAAAATAGTAAAACACTAAAAAAATCCTTGTGCAGCCACCATTTTGGGCTGGGCGGAAAGACAAGTTCTAGTCAATTATCACAGATGAAAAAGTTAGCAGGCACAGGAAAGAGAGAACAACTAGCCAAATTACAACATTCTTCAACTGCGGAGTTAACCCTAAAAGTGGATATGGCATCAAGCCTATCCTTTGACCCTTTTTCCGAGATCAAGTACTACTTATAAAAATAGAAAGCACCAAAAGTAAGGTCAGTTAAGTTAGAGCATCAATTGCTTCAAATAAAAAATCATAATTTCTCAAATTAAAGCTATAATGGATAATAGCTAACTGATAACATCTATCCATTGTTACCACTGTAGTTATTATCAGTGATAACTTTGTAGTTATTATCAGTGATAACTTTCTCTTTTGCTATAATTTTCTAAACAAAAAAAAAAAAGAGAGAGAGAGAGAGAGAAAAAAAAAAGAAAAAAAGAAATTTGTTGAGACATTTAAAAGGAAGTCCAATAATTGAGGAAGTCCAAGAAAGTTGGATTATTTGGAATAAATGGTTTTAGGCATTATTTGTGGTTGTTGAAATGTCATGTGACAAATCAAATAACAAACATGCCATTGTCATATATATTCACATATATATATATGTTATTTTGCCTTTGGGAGCTTCGAGATTTACTATTATTATTATTATTATTATTATTATTATTATTATTATTATTATTATTATTATTATTATTTATAATTTTATAATTTAGGGTTTAGAGCAGAGGAGGTTCGAGATTTGATTAGTGCTGGGCCCATTAACTTTTAGATTCTTACTTAGAAATCTCTTGAATATTCCTTTGCTTATATGTATGTTTACGTCATATTTTCATATATTTATAAATCCCACATCCACATAATACATGACTCATAATTTCTAATATTTCAACAAAAAAAAAAAAAACCTTCAAATTGTTGTATTCTTACTTCTTAATTAATTTTTTGTTAAAAGAAATATAGGATGTATATATATTTATGTCGAGTTTATTTTGATTTTTTTTAGTACAGTTATAGTCAAGATTTGAATTAAATACCTCTTTATTCATAATACATATATTATACGTAATTATTATAGAAAACATGTATGTTGACTATAAAGATTAGATAATTTAAAAAATGTTAATTTGATAGTAAATAGATTAATTATATTATAAGATGCGTATTTAATGTAATACAAAAAGTCAAAAAGGGATATTATTCAATTATTGTAGGAAAAGATAAGCATAAGCTATGATTTAAGCCTTTGTCTACTTGTTTAGAAAATAAAAATTGTGTCTATTTGCTCCACCTCGTGTTATGTTTTAAAAAGAATATGGAAATTAATGAAACATGAAAAACAGTATGTATAGAAATGAATGCACCGCCATATCCTTTCTTGTTTCGATGCATCCACATTTTCACATTCAAATCTCAAACTATTATTAGAATAATAATTATATTAATATACATAATATTCACTATACACAGATGATGATATATTATCAGACAAAACCCATGAATTTCATATTGTCTTAACCATGATCAAGAAATGACACAATTCATGAGTACACTATTCAAAAAACCAACAAAAGGGGTGGTTAATGAAAACCCAATATTATGATATATATATATATATAGTAAGATGGAGGAGGAGCCCAAACCATTTCTTGTGAAATTTGAGTATTAGGAATCAAGTTGTAAACTGCCAAAGAACTTACTGCTGCTAATGATGATGATTCTTCCATTGAATTGTTTCCATTGATGTTTTTATCATCCTCTGTTTTCCCTTCATCTTCTTTTATCGGCAATTTTTCATACATAGCATTGGTAAATGAAGCTGCAACTACTACGACGGGGGCGGCGGCGATTAGGGGACCGGCTACGAGGCCTCCGATCACACGCCCTTGGCCGCCAGCGAGATAGACGGTCAGTGAGGAAGTTCCTTGGGGGGAAGGCGTGGGAAGGAAAGCGCCAGAGAGAGACAAGATCTCGAAGCGGTGGTGGAGGGTAATGACGCCAGGGGGTTGACGGAGAGTGACATCATCGACGAGGCCGGTGGCGCTGAGAATGGAAACCCCACGGCGGCGACGGTGGGCGAATGTGGAAATGGAGTGGGCAATGTCGGTGGCGGTGGCGATTTCGAAAACGTGGGTTCGAAGGGGGTTGGGAGTGTTTTTGGGGATGGGAATCGGTGGTTTTGGCCTGTTTTTGGAGCCCGGTGGGCGCCCTCGTGGCCGCCTCTTGGCTTTAACTCCATTCCCATCTTCATAATTCTCAGTACTATGTTGTTGCTCTGTTTTTTGAAGATCAAGTGGTGTGATTGCAAGATTCCCAATTCCACCCCAATTCGCCATTTCTAGACAAATGGAGAAGTGGGTTTGGGTTAAAATGGTTAAACTAGGAAGAAACAAGAAGAAAACGGGAGGTGGGAATCAAGAGAATCCATTGAAGAAGATGAATGAAGAGAGTGAGAGGTTTTGCAGAAGTTGGAGGCCTAATTAATTGAGGGAATAAACATGGATTTGGATATAAACAAATGGGGCATAGTGTTAATAAGAGGGAGAATGGTGTCAATGTTTTTGATGTGAGTGCGCAATGTATTGTAAGGTGTGAACAGAGATGGCGAGGCCTAGGGAAGAGCAGGCGGAAGTGAAGGAAGATAGTGGGGTGTGTCTTCTTCAACCGCCGCACGGGAATCTACGCTCCTCCACTTCCTTACTATAATTACTTCTTTAATCTCTAAAATTTATCACTTCTCTCCATTAATTTGGTGCCTAAATGAATCTAATCCAATACAAAACTTTTGTTTATGTGTTTAATTGTGGTAATTTGACAAATTGGAAAATTTTAAAACTTTTTCGACACTTACATTTTGTCTTGCTTTGGATGACAATTCTAGTTTACTTACTTTTGGCCTCCAATGAGGTTATTTATATGATTTTAGATGAAATGTTATAATAAATAACAGAATCGAGTATGATTGAAGCCAAAAGAGACAATTAAAAATTGAGGTGGGCTTAGAAAAGGCAGCTGGTTTGGCCTAGGCCCAAGTTAGTGGCGGAGGCTGACCCTTTCCAGGGGCTGCCTTGGTCTATCCATGCCAATTTTACTATAGGTTTTTTATGATAACAAACTTTCATTCAATAATATTTTTTAGTGTTTTAAAGCATACATAGCAAAGAGCTCAAAGAAACGATTCAACAGATTTTGAATTGCTTAAATCAAATATAAAAGAATAAGTTGTGGTAATGACGTGGCAAACAACATGTGGTAGGTTATGGAAGATTGTTGAAGTGTTGTGAAGTAAAACTTATGAATCTTACGTACTTAGAGGTGAATTTTTGTTTAGTGTTTTATTGTAATTTTGTATTAACGTGTGGGTGCACCTTGCAAAAAGAAATTGGTTAGATCCTGAACTAGTGAAAAGAATCCCGAGTTTCTCTTTCCTAGGTAAAAACAAAGGGTCACGTAGATTTGGTTCTCATTTGACAAAAGAACTATTCTCAATAACTAAGAAGCTTGTAGGTGGACGTAGACATATTAACAAACCACTATAAATTCGATGTCATCCTTTCCCTAAACTCGCTTTACTTTTGCACTTTTTTAGTTTGCATCTTAAGTCTATCTTGTTGATTTGCATTGCAAAATTAAAATTGGTAGACATCTCTATTCACCACCTCTAGTGTTGCCATTAGATCCTACTTATTTTACGCATGTCTCGACCCAAAGTCACACTTGAAGCCCAATATATAGCTCAAGGAAGACCTTCGGCTTGGGTCAAGGCCTACCTTCTCCATTCGGTACGTCCTGACCTTCAACTTGAGAGATAATCTATCTCATCTAGGATTAGGAAACTCATATGTAGAGATGTCCAATTTCTCCGGAGGGGGCCTCAGGGAACCACCCCAGGTGAGGAATGAGGGAGGGAGTGGGAGAAAAAAAATCTCCATGAGTTAAATGGGGACGGGGAATACATTCTCCGACCCGACTTCGTCCCCGCTCCATTCCCCATCCCTGCCTCGATTATAGTTTATTTATTTATTTAGTATAGTTATGTAAGGTTATGTTATTATGATTAATAAAATAATACGTTTAAATTTCAAGTTTTATTGTTTATTGGTCAATACAATGAATATATTTAAATTCAATATTTAAATATAGATTATATACGTTAATAATTTGATTTATGTTTATTTCTATTTACAAAAAAAAGTTAGTTAGTTTATTATGCCAAAACTTAGACTAATTTTTCGATTGTCATATAAAACTTACCATAATAAACAATTTATTGATAGACTTGATTATTTAATTAGAATTTTCTTACATAAATGATTTAAATTGATTCTTTTTTTTTTTTAAAAAAAAAAAGACAAACCATATTTTAAATTACCTATAAATATGAGACCATTTTTCTTTGTTTTGCAGGACCTATTTTCTCCGAATTACGAATTCAACTGTCACGTGAGGGTGAAATGCATTTTTTTCTTAGCTAAAATTTGACATCAACACATATAATTACATATAATGCTGGTTGTGTGAAACGTTTTGGAACTCAAGGTTGTTAGATATCAGTTTGATTCTAGCTTATTTGTTTTAAAATTGATATAAATTGAAGGACTCAATTGGTTGGCCCCAAACTTGAGACGTTGACATTTTTATTTAGACGTGCACTTCCCCATGCCTCCTCTCAGTACTTTATGGGGGTGTTTGGAATTAGGGGGTTTGGCATTTGAAGCCAAACCCATGTTTGGACAATTGGAATAAAATTCCTGGAATTAAAAAATCAAATCCATGGGTTTGGAATATGTTTTTTTTTTTTTAAATGCCATAAGTTTTTTTTTTTAAAAAAATTACTTCAACTTTTTAACAATGATCTTGATGACCATGGACAACAAATGTTGGCTGACTTCACGATCAACCATTGATGATAGACCGTGATCGATCGACGGTCACGATGATCGATTGTTTTGACCGTCAACTTCAGACCGTCTTGATCGTTGACTCTGGATCGTCTTGACTGTTGACTTCGATCGTCTTGATCGTTGGTGACCTGCAACTTTGGACGTCATTGTCATATGGTGAACATCTTGATCATCGACAACCAATCGTTATCGTTAATGATTGATCGTCGTGTCTATTAACAAACGGTCGTCAATGATCAAACGGTCATTATTGGCTGACCATTGGGTGTCATTTTCGAAAACTTCGTCAGCGAACTTTCGGCCACCAACCCGACCGTTGCCAACCTTGAAAAAATTAATAAAATGAATTTTAGAAAAACATTTTTTTTTCTGAGTCATTTCAAATACGTCCTTGATTTAATCACAATAGTATTTTTTTAAAATACATTTTCTCATTCTTTTATTGTTATTGAACGTTAAAATTTCTTGTTTTTAAATTATTGTCATGAAAGCCAATAGAGTAAAAAAATTGAATTAGTGGTACAAAATATAAAAAAAAAATTATAAAATAAATCCTGCACCCCAAACACAAGCATTTGTAATTCTCAGACATCAAAACCTCATCAGAAAAACCCACATGCATTGAATTCCCAGACATTTGATTCCGAACATGCACATCAAACGCCCCCTATGGGTTTGAACCCACTCGTAAACTTTAGGTATTGTGTTGGATATGATTTTTATATTCAATAAAATTTTATACTTTAAATTTAAATTTTGTATTTAGATGATGTATAAATTCTAGAGAAATCACTTTGGGGCCGTTTGGGGCGCATAGTGAGTTATTATAGTCTGTGGGTTATAATAGTCTGTATGTTATTATAGTCTGTGTTTGGGGTGCAGAGTACTATAGTCTGGGTTATAATAATCTGTGTTTGGGGTACAGAGTATTATAGTCTGGGTTATTATAGTATGTGTTTGAGGTGCAGATTATTATAGTTCAAATTATAATCTATAAAATAAATATTGGTTATCTTAGATCATGTTTTTTTTTTGCACTATTATTTTTGTCATACATATATTTAAGTACATTAAATATCATTTTCTGAAAACATATTTCAAATTATATCTTCTACCAATTTATACAAACTAGTTTACTACTA
>JBBPDJ010000014.1:1186929-1206985 GCA_037974625.1 Cucumis cinereus
AGTATTTATACATATAAGTTTATTTGATTTGTTATATCTTTAAAATATTTTTATTAAAATTTTTCAAGGTTGATCGGCGGCGACTGAAGGTTGGTTGGCAGTGGCCGTCGAAGATGGTTGTTAGAAGTTAGCCGAGAGGTGGTGGTGGTGATTGGTCGACAACGATCG
Source organism: Cucumis cinereus (assembly GCA_037974625.1). Classification (NCBI taxonomy): domain Eukaryota; kingdom Viridiplantae; phylum Streptophyta; class Magnoliopsida; order Cucurbitales; family Cucurbitaceae; genus Cucumis; species Cucumis cinereus. The sequence continues at coordinate 1,187,098 of JBBPDJ010000014.1, forward strand.
TCGGAGGTGGTGGTCATAGATTGGTCGACGACGATCGTCGGAGGTGGTGGTCGGAGATTGGCCGGCGACGATCGCCGGAGGTGGTGGTCGGAGATTGGCCGGCGACGATCGCCGGAGGTGGTGGTCGAAGATTGGCTGGCGACGATCGCCGGAGATGGTGTCGAAAAGTTGGTCGACGAACTTTCCAACCCTTGAAACAAATACTCCTAGGTTAAAGAATAGTAAAACCATGTGAGTTATTTTAATCCTTTTCCTAATCACAACTAAAATAATTCTTGCCACAAACATGGAGGAGTGGACTATTATAGCCCACTCCACCCCACTCCATGCCCCAAACATACCCTTTATAAATAATCCAAAACCCCAAACATACCCTTTATAAATAATCCAAAAGGGAAAAAATAAGTAATTTGCTTTACATACATCTCAATGCACTCGCCTATAGCTCCATTGACGTATTAAGACTATAAGAGCGGAACGAAGAGCGTCAAGGCCTGCACGCAAGTTTCTTGAGCTAAGAAGACTTAAAATTTGCTAAACTCCGGTAGTACCACGTGGCAGAATCTACGTGGACAAAGGACCGGAAGTAAGATACGAACAGCTGCACACAAACAAAACTCATAATCCATTTCCAGATTATGCAATGGCGGTTGCGGTCGGTGATATTATCCAATTCGAAAAGGAGAACATTTTTTTAATTGCAGCTTTCCGGAAATGGCTCTGCTCAACGCTTCATTATGTTGTTCCACTCCCAAAATTCCTTCAAGATCTCACCTTCTTCTTCCTCCCTCCATTTTCCCCCATTCTACTTCTCAGGTAAACTCCACCCCTCCATTTCCACTCCTAACTTCTTCTCCTTTCTAAAAAAATGCTTTCATTTTACCCACAATATGAAGGTATTCAACCAACAACTTGAAGCTACGCGGAATTTGGTTCTTTCCCTTGGACAACCCACTTTCCTCGCTTTCATTTCCGCCTCTTTGTTCCTCGCCGATCCTGCCCTAGCTTTTAAGGTTAATTTCCTCATTTTCATTCTCATATCTCTATGTATTGTATTGTATGATTGATTTTTGGTAATTAGGGCGGAGGTCCTTACGGAGCTGGGGTCACTAGAGGTCAGGATCTTTCTGGGAAAGATTTCAGTGGGAAGACCTTAATCAAGCAAGATTTCAAAACGGTTTCAACCTAAATTTCATTATTTCTATTGTTTGTACATGTACTACAGTAATCTGTGGTTGTGACATTGCTTTTTTTTCTTTTTCTTTTTTCTTTTTTTATTAGTCTATTTTACGGCAAGCTAATTTCAAAGGTGCCAAGTTATTAGGTGCTAGCTTCTTCGATGCTGATTTAACAGGTTTAACTCATTTTATCAACTGCATACTCATATATTCAGTATTTTCTATCCAGTTAATGCTGACTTCAATTCTTTCTTTCTTTGTCTAATTGTTAGGGGCGGATCTTTCAGATGCTGATCTCAGAGGTGCAGATTTTTCGCTTGCCAATGTTACCAAGGTGGTGATTGTTTGATACGTGTACAATTAAATGCTTCTTTATTTAATCTTTAGTTTGCCCCTTTTCAGATTTTCAAATTTGAATGATTATATAGTATATACATATATACATAACAAGTTAGTTAGGAGTGGAGGTCAAATTTTGCAATCTCAGTCTTGAATGTTAAAAAATTTGATCAAATACGATAGGAAACCACTCTGCAAAAAGTATTGATGTGATACAATAACCATGAACTGTCTATGCAGTTTTAGATGCAGAGTAACCTACATTTTTTATCTGAGATTTACATTCAAGTGCTGTGCTTTGATGTTAGAATACTGTGAAGTTTTAACTTTATACTGAATGGTTGGTTTTTTCTGCTTTGGGCAGGCAAATTTAACCAATGCCAACCTAGAAGGTGCTCTTGCCACAGGAAATACCTCTTTCCGTGGTTCAACAATAAACGGAGCTGGTATGAAAACCCAACATTTATGTTGCTTTTAGTATCTCATCTAAAATCCTTTTCTTTTTTATTTGTTCATGCTCTCTCTCCCCACGATCAATCAATACTTTATGTATATTTTTCAAAGGTACTTTATACATATTTGCAGGTTCTATTAGTTCCTTATAAGACCTAAAAGTCTAGTGGAGGGGAATTGAAAGGCGAGAATGGCCAAGATTGACCTTAGATACACAAAGAGAATGCGATTCTCCTTTTCAAATTATATTTCTTGTAAACCTAACATTTATGTTGCTTTTAGTATCTCATTGGGGATCCTCTCATCTCCGAAGTTATTTTAGATGCCATAATACATTAACATAGGTTGTTATTCCAACCTCTCTATGTTTCAAAAATTTGACTTCTAGGCATTTGATAGAAACTCATTTTTGTCAGCAATGCGCTTAGATGAAAGAGTTGTAGGAAAATGCAATTGAACTAACAAGGGATATGATTTTCTAAAAACTAGCAATGGAGTGGTTGTACGAAGAAATACTTATGCATAATTTACCTCATAATGGCAGACTTCACGGACGTGCCTTTGAGAGAGGATCAGCGGGAATACCTTTGCAAAGTTGCAGATGGGTAACGACAGAATCTTCTGTTTCTTAGGTTTGACTGTAAATAATTCATGATAAATAAAACAGGAAACTTAGTCATTTTTGTTTACAGGGTAAACCCAACCACTGGAAATGCAACCCGGGAGACCTTGCTCTGTGATTGAGATTCGAATTATATAGCAAGCTATTGAGGTACAAGAATCGTACAGATCAACTTTAAAATCATAAAGTTTTCAATAACCATATCAGTATATGCAATCCAATGAGTTCAATTTTGTCATTCATCTGATCATGTCTCTTATTACTTGGTTTGTCTATATGACAAAAGCTTAAAGTAAGTAACAGATTTACAGAAACAGAACACATTAGATTTCTTTTACAAGGCATAGGATTTGACGTACAGGAACCCTAACCCTAAACCATTAGGATTTTCCATCGTTACTCAGTCGATAATTTTACTTTAACCCACTAAGAGCATGAGCAAAAGTTGCAAAGCTCCACCACAAACTACTAAGTGCAACACATATTTAAAATGATTGGCTTCCTCCATCCAATTCTTTATTGTTTATTCCACTCCAGAAAAATTGTCGTCTTCACCAACTTTAATGATGCAGCTGATTTTGTCTTACCCCACTAAGCAGATGTTCATTAGAATATGACTATACTATTGTAATCTCTGTTACAGTCTTACCAACCAGATTAACATCGTCCTCAAAAACTGGTTCTGTTGAATATACTGATTTTTTTTTTCTATATTTAGAACTGTGATATTTACAAGAGTTAGCCATCATTATTCTAGGATCTAAAACAATTCTTCCAAAAATGAGAATCTATGTGGTTATTGTTTCGCTCTTTCTGCATTTCCTAAGCCTAACCCAGATCTCGTCATTGTTTCCCCACTTGTCCATAATTTCGCAACACTGTCTTCGCGGTGCCTGTACATTCAATCAAACCGAAAATGTCAATGACATGAAATGAGAATACTATGAATGACTGTGTAAAGTGGGTGGGAGAGAGCGATGACCTTCATCCATAACTGAGTGTCCATCTTCATTGAGGAGACAGTAACTTGTTTCACTGCCATGACCCGAGCGTAGTCATCCCTCTCGCATACTTTCTCTTCCTTCGCCACGAACCTTTCGTAAGTTGTTTTGCTACCCCTTGTGTCCACCTCTTGAACTTGCTTCAAAAAATAAACAACCGGTCGCCAGCACGGGTCAGAACTCACAGGCCGTGTATTGAAATCAAACGGTCCATCACTCCAGCTCCTCCATGTCTTGAACGTCTGAAATGGAATCTGCATGTCAGTAGCTGTCACCATGAACGGATATATCTGAACAGCATAACCCCATGCAATAGAGATAGACCATTTTTTCCTCCGATCATAGCAGGCAGTTTGCTGTAAGATTCGGCTCGAGTCAACTCGATATGCTTGCATTAGTAAATTCAATGAATCAATCCTAGTTTGGTTAGGAAACAATGGCTCCACATGATCAAGGTGATGAAGTGATACAAGTGGTGCCAATGGATGCGCTGCCAATATCCCGTACGGGTCACCTCTAATATCAAACTGCACAAATTTAACTCGAAATCAATCATATTCTAAATTAAACATAAACATCTGCTCTGTGAAGATCTGAACCTCTACCTTTAAAGAAAGTCACGCAAACAAATTATCATGATGAAATTCAACGGTTATACAAACAATTTTACACCACAGTATATTTTAATTTTATGGAGTAGTAACAAGATAGTCCAAAAGGCTCTATGTTATAAATTTGACGGTAGACCCGAAAAATAGGAAGTTCAACAGTATATCAAAGTGGGGGGCCAGAGAATAGTACAACCTTTGAAAGCTTAGTAGCTTACACAAGATCATAAAGGATGAAGACAGACAAAGACAACTTTCAAGGTCCTTCAATCCCAACCCCACCGGATACAATACGGATAAAATGGTCTATTGACCTTCTTGCCATCCATAAGAAAATCAATTCCGAAAAAGTTTTTGATTAATTAAATGTGATATCTCCGTATTTATGACGATAAAAACGTGAACTTTTGTAAATATAGTAATCAAACTCAAACTATATATAGATATAATCAAATTTAGATTCCGCACTTTGGGTTTATTATTGATCAACCATGCCACTAGCAGGAGCTTATCAATCCATAATAGAGTTATCATCTAGCAATTATTTAATAATAAGACAGGCTGCTACAGATATTACCATTTATTTATTAAGAAACGTCCTAAAATTTACTTTAAATCTAAATTCAAACTATGTCCACTTGGTTTGAATCCATCTATCATTTCATTAATGTAATAAGCAATTAGTAATAATTATTCATTCAATTAATTATAATAAACATTCAAACTCTCATTCAACTAATGTATCCAAATTTGTACATCGCCGACCGACTAAACCAGTCAGTCTAAGGTAGTCTCGTCCGTCACCTAACTATTCCTCCATCATTACACGTGTCATAATGGTCATAATTTGCGTTCTTTTAACTACTCACAATTCGCCACGTGGATTAACAATTCATAAGGAAAAAAAAATTACCTGATGAAAGCCACGTTCTGTTGTGAGTGGAACACCGAGTTCCGCAATACAAGCCCAGACTCTTTGATCAGAGCCGTAGAAAAAACTGTAGCGATGAAGACAACCGTCCATTACTTTGACCAACTCGGCGGCGAGTGGGTAACTGATCGCAAACCCGCCGCCGCCAAACGCCATCCCATAAGAGTGCATCTGATCTTGCTCAACACTCTCCGAGTTCCCACCAATGTAATACATCTGATTATGATCGTATTTCGCCAACACCGAAACTAAATTCTCCGTGAAAAACACCGTATCATCATCTCCCATCACAAACCACCGCACGTTTTCTAAACCCAATTTATAACTCTCCACAACAATCCTGGCAATTCGAACCGCCGCCGTCTTACACGAATAGCCCGACCCACTACACCACTCGGATACCTTATACGGAACCGGGTTTCCGGTTTCCCCCGGTTTCCCATCGAGCCAAGCGAACCCACGGTTCCGATTCCGGTTCCACCAAAGATGGGTGTAGAGAGTTCGGTCTTTCCATGTTTGAACCGAGGCGGCGATTCCGAATACGATGTGGGATATATTGGTAGGGGAGGTGGAGTTTTTGAGCGGGTCGTGAACGGGGGTTTGAGTGCGGGTTGGGAGGATGAAGCGATGGGATTGAGAAGAGAAAGCTGAACGGAGAACGAGAGACATGGAGGCGACGAGGCAGAGGAGGAGGCCGGCTCTGGCGAAGAGAAGCAAGAAATGGGAGAGTTTTTCTGGGAATGAAAGGGATTGTTTGAAAGATTGAAAGAGAGATTGATTGTGTTTGGAACCGGTTTGAATCGGTGGATTGTGGGTTTGCATGATGAAATGTGAAAGGGGAAAAGAGAAAAACAGGGGAAGAAGAAGAAGAAGAAGAAGAAGAAGAAGAAGAAGAAGAAGAAGAGAGAGAAAGTTGGATTGGAGGAGAGAGAAGGGCAAAGTCGTTATCTTTTTCGTAAATTACTTTATGGGTTGAAATATTTTTAATAAGAAGAAGAGAGAACCGAGAGTGATTTTTGGGGCCGGAGATTCTTTAAATTGCCAACTGGGTTTTCCACTCCAAAATCAAAATACTCTGTTTTTCGTTTTTTGTTTTTTGTTTGGGGTTTAAACGAAGTTGTTTTTAGTTTTTAATTTTTTTTTCAAATGGATTCTTTCATAAATTGGCTACTTTGTTTTTGGTAATGGAATTATTCCATTTCAACACTTTCCTATTCTTCTATGTTTTTGTTTTTTGTTTTTTTTATTATATTGTGAGAAAAAAAAAAAACCAGAAATTTAATTGGTGCTTGCATGATACAATACTCAATATTAGTTGGCGGTCAACCTAACATGTTACGAGGTTAGCTGTTTAGTGATAAATTGGTTTTTAATTTAATGTAATTCAAAATTTATATTTGAATTGAACGTAACCGACCCAATTTATATCACAAAATTCACTTTCATAGTTTTTAATTCATCTCTCTTTCTCACGGTTTTCACTTTTGATGATCTCATTTTCTTATCATATTCAATTATTCACATTTTCAACATTCTTCTGATTTTCAATAATCTTAACTACATTTTTGTTTTCGGAAAATCTTTTATTATGTTTTTTAGTGTAATTTTTTTAAAAAAAATAATAATAAAAATAGAAAGAAAAAGAAAATGTTAAAACGTACCAAAACATTTCCCGTAAAATTGATTACGGAAAAAGTTAGGGTGGGTGATTTTGTCCTTCTCTTTTAAACCCTAAACTAATTCCAATTTTTTGTTTTTCTTGTTTGAACTTAAATTCAACTAAAATACAAAAAAACCACTAATTATCTTACTTAAATTTAGGAAGGAAAAAATGGAATTAGTTTTGGTTTGAAAAGAAAAGGAAAAAGAAAAAAAAAACAATAATTATTCATTTTCGTTTTTATGTTTTAAAATAAATAAATAAAAACGTATTTGATATATATGTTTTTAAAAATAATTTATGAAAATAACAGAAATACACATTTCCAAAAACAATAAAATGTCAATTTTTTGTTTCTTGATTTTGTTTTAAGAAATTGTAAATATTAGAGGTATTTTCAAATTTACAACCAAACACAAATTTTAAATTTTAAATTTTAAATCAAAATTCAAAAGTTTTAAATTAAAATAAAACGTGTTTTGAAATACAATGACTAAATAAAATTTAATTTTTGTTTTCCAAAATAAATTTGGAATCACTGGGGCCAATGTATTAAAAGATTTCCCATGAGCATTTTACAGAAATGTTCTGTTAGGTTTTACTTAAAATGGTTCCAAATCTTACCAATTTTCTTTTTTATATGTTTTTGTTATTTTTTGTTATTTTTATTACCATTCTAATTTTTTAAAAATAATATTCAGAACTAACTGGAAAAGTAGTTCCAAATCTAAAGGGAAAATTGATTTCCTGACTTACAAGTTTTTTTTTTTTTTAAAAAAATAAAAATAAAATTATTATTCTTCTTTTTTAGATTTTTTTTTTAAAAAAGAAAAACACTTAAAATTTATGGTAAAATATATCTTATGAAATTGGTTTCAACATTTAAGCAAAAAGTTTTCAATTTTTTTTATTAATAGGAAAAGAAAACATAAAAAACTTAAATTAATAAAACAATAAGATGGTTCCAAATCTTAGGGAAAACTGTTTTCGAAAGCTTTAAGTTTTTTTTTTTTTTTTTTTAAAATCATTCTGATTTTTTAGTTGTGAGCATGATAAACCCAAAAATTGAGAAGGGTAGATCGTGTCGTTTTGAAAAAATTTCAGATTGAAAAATTTAATAAATAATTCAAAGAATAAAACCAACAAAAACTGATGAGAGTTGAAGTTGGTATGAACATTTACTAAATCGACTATAGTTGGTTAATTAATCGAAAAACCGACTACATCCGATCAATGCCCACTTCTATTATCTTTTAAATAAATAATAGGAAAAAAAAACTTACAAAAGTCTATTTGGATTGAAAGACACACATCTAAATAAATAATATGAAAAAGTAAAAGAAGAGGTTGAAAATAAGAGGGCACCTTGTTGTTGTTGTTATTATTATTATTATTATTACTATTATTATTAACTATTAATAAGTATTTTAAATAGACAACTATTAATAATATTGAAATTTTCCATATTTTCTAACTTTTTTGTTTTTAATTCTTGTCATCACTATTTTTTATTTTACAAAAAAATTAATTCCATCCTTAATTATAAACTCAAGACAAATACTTTTAGATTTTTTAGTTGATTTTTTTTAGAAAAAAAAACTCAAAAAAGTAATTATTTAGGGTGGCAGTTTTTGTAATAATTACAAGTACATATTAAATACTTAAATTGACCATATTGATTGTCATTGTTGTGTTAGGCAATGGTGTTTGAGGGAAGGACAATTTAGGGTTTTAGGGTGGTAGGAAAAATAAGGGTAACCATAAATCCACGAAACACAAAACCCTCGACCTTTTTATGTGTTATATATCGATATTTTCATTGATATTTGTGCATTTCTATTAGTTTGATATCGATATGAGAAGTGAATCGATATCTCCATTACATCATAGAAAAATCCACGAAACACAAAATTTAACATCAAAGTGTCACTGGTATAAATATAGTATACATGATAGACATGCTTGCTTATTTGAAAATAATGAAATTTTTATTTACTAATTTAAATTTATTTTTTGTTTTTATAATTTTTTTAGATATATCCATCGACATATATATTTTTTCATAAAAAATTTCGTAAAATTGAGATTTCGATATTTAAAACTCTGAACATTAATTTAAGGGTCTTACTTTCATTTCATTTAGATTGAGTTTAGGATTATGAGTCTAAGAAACAATATGGACATGAAATTAGGTTTAAGAAAAATAAAGAAGTAGGGCCTCGAAGTCTAAGGACATTAATTTGAGGAGACTTTTTTTTTCTTTATGAAAATAAAACGGAGGAGAAAAATGAACTACCGATAATGAGGTTGTTAAGACAACTTTTATACCAATTAAATTATCATTATGTTGATCATTTAAAAAGTTTACTGTCATTTCATTTGCATAGAGTTTGTCACGTTTACTCTACTAAAAACGTAATATTTCAAAAGTGAACCTCATTTGATTACGTTTGAAACCAGTGTTCCATAATCGTAATAAAATATGAGACACACTTTTAAATCTGTAATTAAAACTCATAATTTGAGTAAGTAGCAGAGAGCGCTCAATCCAATTGCAGTTGAAAATTATGTAGAATTATTGTTACTATTATCGTTACAGATACCATTACTGTTACAATCAAAGAATTATGAAAATGTTACACTTACTATTATCATTATTAGTTTACCTTAAATGGTAACAATGGAGATAAAAAGACATATCACATTTACAAAATATTTAGATAAACGTGATAAAAAATAATTCAATTACGTTTGTAATTGATATCGATTACGATTGATCTATAAATGAAATCTTATTACGATTACATTAAGGATTGATAAAATAGGGGTAGAAATTAGGGTTAAGAGAAAACAATGGTAGAAAAATAAAAACATTAATTAAAGGGGGGCCTTATTGTCATTTCATTTGAAAAAGTAGGGCCTACTTTGTGTCAGAGCCTTTATGGTTCTTGTATACGTGATTAGTGGACAATATATTCCCAAAAGTACCCCTCTCTTGAGAGTGGGCCACAAGGGTCTTTTCGTAATTTTATTTTATTTTTTTTGTTTTAAAGTCAAGTCAACTAATAAATTACCAAAATTAAAATTAAACAGTACAACTCAAAATCATATATGAAAATTAACCAAAATATCCCTTATTTAATTTCATAATTTTGTCATACAGATCAAAGTTATTAGAATATAACAAACCAAATATTATTTTAAAAAATATAACCAAACATATTAGTTTCGAATCTTATGAATTGAAGAAATAATTATTCTATTTTTTTATCTTTTTTTTTACCACAATTTGTGTACAAAATCTACCTTCGATGAATCTCGTTAAACATCGTTAAAAAACAAAAGATATCAAATCATCGTAATCTGACTATAATTGACATATATTATCTTACTAAATGAATGAGACGTTCATATATCTTTATCCTACAAAAGAGATTAGTAGGATAATGACATGATAACTTTTGTGGACATGACGGCTTTCCGCATGCTTGGGTTTGGGCTTTTCTATGTAATTATTTATCAAATTTGTACCATATAGCAATGCCATTATATGAGGCCCACAATTTGAGCACATCTCATTTTACCTTATAAATCAATTATAAAGAGCAATTAACCGATCGACTCCTCTTAAATTCTACAACAATTGAGTTATGCTCGTTTTTCTTTCTAATATTGAGAGGATTGTCTGTTTTGTAGACATCATAAATTGAATATCTAGATTATTATATTTGTTTTGTGGTATTGTGAGATGTCTTAACGTCTGAAGATTCTCGAGCATCCTAGGATTTTCATGTTGAAGATTCACGTTTTACTTTTTTTCCCTTTTTATGTATATATAACGCTAGCTTTTAGCAAGATGTTCAAATTTAAATTATTATTTATTTTATAAAAAAATTCTTTGAATTTAAGTTGCTTAGAAGATGAATTATTTTTTTTATGACCGTAACTCTTTATATAAATCTTAAATTTACAACATTATCTTAAATTTTAAGATAAATTCAAATTTTATTGTTGTTTTTAAATTTATTTTAAAATTAGACTAAATACTATCCACCTATCCACGTGGATTTTAAGAAAAAAGTATTAATTATTTAGAAGATGTACAATTTGTTTGAAAATTTTAATTTGTATAGTACATGATCATATTGCTTGATAGATATCTCCCTAAAATTGCAATCTTATTTTATTATCTTAAACTTTTTTAGTTAAATAATCATTTTTTTTAGTTTTTTTTTCCAATTGGTACTTTCAAATTTTTTAATATGTCCCTTACTTAATTGTTTTTCTCTTATTAAATATAAATTATGAGCATGAAATTTGGAAAAAAAAAATTTAAAAAATAAACACGTTGGTTACATAATTTAGGTAGATGTGAAATTTTGAGGATTATTTATGTATTATGTATATATAGATACGTAGTTGTAATTAATTAACTTAATCATTATTCTTTACCTTTTAAATACTTGTTCGACTATAATCATTATAATATAATAATATAATATATTAATTAAATATTTTTATTAATAATTTTAAATTTCATGATAAAAGAGTAAATTGTTCATGGTACGTAGGACACATCTTGCATTATTTCCTATAAATATTTGTACTTTTTGAGATACAATTGTGAAGCAAAGATCATTGTTTTTTTTTTTGTTTCGAATTAAATAAACTAATTTTAGATATATGTTAATTATTAAATTATTTTAATTTGATTATTAACTTTGTTCCATATGTTAAATCATTTTATAAATTGAACTCTATTATAATCCATTTGTGTATTATTATATTGCAGTGTTTTTGGATGAAATGAATATGTATGAATTGAATATACTATCAAACTAATTACATCTCACCTACAAACAATTCACTTACACTACAACAAAATTAGGCTTTAATGTCAGTTTAAAACTAAACATTATAGAGATACGGTGTCGGTTTTCAACCGAGATCGAAAAACCTGTGATTAAAGGCTTTTAATGTCGGTTTTTATTTGATTCTAGTTTTAAACTGACATTGTTCTCAACTGACATTGAAGAACGTGTTATTAAAGGTTTTTAATGTCAATTTTGATTTGATGTTGATTTTAAACTGACATTAGAGATCTAATTCTGTGTCAATTTGCATACTGCTTTTTGTCTGTAATTGTCCGCTATTAAATGTTTGTCATGGTTTTGTTATTGAAATTTTTGTTTAAAAAATATTTTTTTTCTTACACACGACAAATCAACAAAATTAATATCTATTTTAAAAACTATAATATTTCTCTTTTACTTGTATATATACAAAATGAAATTTTAATATCAACTCAGCTGCAACAAAGAAAGTGGGAAGTTGTTTAACTAAGTAACCTATCAACAAGTTACATTGATCATCCTTTGCAAAAAAAAAAAAAAAAAAAGAATTAACATCAGAGTTGGCTGTTTACTTTGGAGGGTCTAAATTAGTCCAAAATCCACCATAAATCTTAAGCAAACATATGACGAATTAGCCGAAACCTACAACAAACAACCTTTCAAAGTAAACAAATTTTCAAGGTTTGTAAACTAATATGCAATGTCTTAATTGATTGACCTAAACAAAGTCTTAACACAAAACTTACTGAAAAGAACTTGAGTCGTAGCTGAAAAGTGATTGAAGAAGTCCCAAAACTAATCCAAAGCTACAAAAAGAAGTTCCAAGTGTTTTGAATGAGATAATGAAACTTTAAACTGACAAACAACTAATAGAAGAAACTCAACGATAGGAGGTTTTGAACAAGCAAGAAACACTAACAACTTCTTACATTTATAAAGCACGTAAACAGCTAAACAAAACCTATCAAACATAGATAACTAGTAGAACAAATTCAACATAAACAAACTAAACTAAACTACTTTTGTGTTTTGAATGAGAGCAAAGCAATATAAACAATAACTTCTCAACCCAATAATAACATTCATGAATATCAAACATGTGAGAAAAATTAATGTATTTTGGTACATGACTACCGTAACTGTACACGACAAAAAGAAATAAAGAATTAAGAATGAAACTTAACGACTCTAATCTTATCGAAAATTCAATGCAAATCCTCAAACACATGTACTTTAAAAATTATTAATTTTCTTATGAAATTTCATCAACTTAAAAACTTATGAAAATTCAGCAGCTTTATTGACGTCTTGTTTGACGTGCTTGCTTGACCTGCTTCCATTTTTTTACTTGGTTGATTTCTCGCTGCTGCGATGACGACTGCTTTCTTTTTCTTTTACGATTTCTCTTATGCAGCAATCTCAAACATTTTTTTTTCTAATTCAATCTGAGAGCTTCTTCACAATTATTTTTTTTTCAAATCTACAATCAACTTCAATTCACAACCAAGTTTTTTCTCAAATAAGAACAAAACAAAAATCTTAATTAAAAACTAGACTTGCTCAAGAAAGCAATTAAGCATGTATTCAATTTAGAACCTAAACTTTCATACTAAATGATATGAAAACTTTAGGATTTGAAAATTAGAAATCCAATCGATGAACTCTTAATATCAAATTCCAAAATTCCGAATCAATTAGATAGTAAATAAAAAAAAAAGATTTAAATTATCATTTGACCGAATAGCAAGAAATACGAAACTAATTGCCGTTCATACATTCGAACTGAAGTATGAAGCTGAGGCAAATAAAAAGAAAACGAACTTGAAATTTGATGAGTTTGATCGGCGTGTGATTAGTTCGGAGTTGGAGATTATGCCACGTGTGTTAGCAGAATCAGTGGGCGACTGTTTGGTTCCAACAACAAAAAGCGGTAAAAGTGGTAACGCTGAATTATGCCACGTATTACATTCTTAACTATACATATACACATATATGTGTATATATATATATATATATAAAACGGAACGGAGAGAATAGGAGGCGGTGGGCTAAGGAGGAGAGGCGCGTCAGCATTCAAACTTCCTGGCTGTTGACCTCTCACTCTGCCACGTGCCCTTCCTGGCTTATTGTATTTGTATTGTATTTACCATCTATTCATTCCACTCCAATTTTTATAATTTTTTTTATTTCCTCTCCAATTATTTTTAATTATGTTTTTAATCACAAATATTGAATTTATGTAATTATCAATACATAAAATTTTTACCATTCTCCTACCTTCAATTTTATAATAATAATCCAGTCATTTATAATTTAATTTTAATAAATATTAATTTAATCGATATGTTATCATTAGGAATGGTTTGATTAAACATATTAATAAACCTTTTTTAAGAAATCAATTCTTTTAAAAAATATAAATATAAATATTGAGTCACTATGAGATAAAAATTGATATTTTGATATCAAAATTGATAAATATTGAGTCGTTATATAATAAGAATTCTCTTTATTTTTTATTTAACATTTAAAAATAGTCGTTATATAATATTTGACATTTATATATATATATATATATATATATATATATATATATATGAATATTTAATTGTAAAGAGGTGGATAAATAACAAAGAAAAACCATTATTAATTGGTTATATTTATTGGGTGGAAAAAAAGTTTTGAAAATATATATGTATATATGTATATATATATATAATATATTATATATACTTGTTATGAGTAGGTTGGAAAAGTAAATTAGGGTTCAACATTATTAAATAAATCTTGGAAGGCGTGATTGTGATTAAGAACAAGTAATTTGAAACTCTCTTCTTCTTCCTCGTCACCTCCACCGTGGGCATAGCCCCCTTGAGTTTTCTTTTCCGCCGGTAGCCATACTGCCACCGTCTCCGTTCTCCGTCTGACAGCCGACGCCCATGAAGCTTTCCGGCCGCGGCCACGAGCCGCCACCTCCACAAGCCGCGTTTTCGTCGCTGTCGATGTACCCAAGTTCGCTGCCACTTCGTCGCCGTTCACCGTGTCGGTTGAGAGGGTGAGTTTGGGGTAAGGATTTTTTGATATTTTCTTAATGTGTGTTGGATACCATAAAGAATTAATTTGGGTGTGTTTTTTCTTTTTTTTAAGGATTAATGGAGATTTTAATTTGGAGTTTTTTTTAATATTAATTTGTGGTTGAATTTTCGAGACATTTTGGTAAGTTAGATTATGTTGTTAATTAATTGATATTTTTCAGGGATATAATCGATAAGAATTGTGTTATGTTTAAGGTTGATTTGAGAATTAAATTCAAGTCAAATTCGAAGTTTACCACCAAATTCTTGACAAGAGTAAAAATAGTTGTGATGATTATCTAGTCACTTATTGATACGACAAGAGTACACTTATTGATATGACATACGCTTGTTTTTAATGATTTTATCAAACATATCACAACTGCTTTTAATCAAGTACAGCTGCTTGGGGTGAGTAAAAATGTTATTCAAGTATGTCGAGATCCAACTAATGTTATTCAAGTATAAAAACAACTTAGTTGGACTCTCCTAATAAAATCATTACAAACAAGCGTCTGTCATATAATAAGTGTACTCTTGTCGAGTAGCTATGATAGGTTAAGTCACCAGATCCTCACCCAAGCAGCTGGACTTGATTATCTAATGCGTCAGATAACATATTCAAAACATTCCAACAAATTTATATCTGGTCTAAGCATTAAGTTAAGTATTAGACGGGTGGTTGAACATTGAGTTGAATTATGAAGTCACCGTATCGTCTGTCGAAGCTCTACATTAGTTAGATGAAGAGATGATTATGAGTATATATATAATGGTAACGATTATCATCAGATTGTATGAAGACTTTTTGTTGAAACAAAAAGTAAGGCCGTTGGAGTCTAAACTACTATAGGAGACACCTATCAAACAATATGAAATAATAATTTCAAATTTGTACTTAAAAACACTTTCATCGATCAGCTTTTTTATTTAAAAAAAATTATATGATTGGTTGAGTTGGTTGTTGGAGATAATTGATTGAGTTGGTCACTAAAGGTGATCATTGAAGTTGGTCGTCCTAGGTGATCATCGAAGTTGGTCATTGAAAAAGGTAGTTGCGTACAGTTGGACTTCGAATGGTAGTCATTAGAGTTGATTTTTTAAGGTAGTCAAAGGTGGTTGTCGAAGTTTGGTCCCGAAAGGTGGTGGTTGTTGAAACATGTCACAAACACTAGTTATTGTTGAAGTTGGGTGTTAGAGGTGGTCGCTTGAGCATGTCGTCATAACTTATAGTGGCCGACAAGTGAAGTCATTTGAAACATTGAAATCAGTAGAGCTTAGTCAATTAACATCGACGTGTGAAGTTGGTGAACAAAACATTGAGTTGAGTTAAAAAACTTGAATGTCATATGAGCTTAAGAGTTTGATACCATATTAGATAAACATTAAGTTCGTCTATTTTAAATAAGTTGTTAGTTAACAGAACACGTAGTTCATGTATATTACATAAGAAGTGTTTGGACCCAATTTCAAGTGAGTAAAATGTGTTATTTTTTTACTTCAATTATGATATATAGTGGGTGTTTCTAACTATTATAATTTACAGTTAACTACAATGTTACTATCAATTTTTTATTTGTTACAATATCCATATCCACTATTTGTTAACGCACTCGTTATTTTCTAAATATCCTCCCATTTTCTCATTTATTATGGAAAATTACTATTTTCAATCAAAACTAAAATAACTTTGGCCCCGTTTGTTTCACAGATTTTTCTATCGAATTTCAGATTGATATTTAATATCCCTATTTTCAGAGAACTTTAAAACTCATCTCATATAAGTTTATTAATATTATGTAAGAGTATAAATTTTTTTTATGTCTCTGAGATCGAACAACAGAAATGTAGTCGTTTATAAATTACTATAAATTATTTATTACTATTCATTTTAATTAATTATTAAAAATAAATATATTATTTTTTTAAATAAATTTTAACTGATATTTTCGTTAAGATTTTATATAAAATATTATTATTAACTATTAATATTTTAATTAATTTTAGTAATTAATTTAATTAGGTCTAGTTAAAAGGTATTCTTCATCTTTTATTTTATTAACTAGGTAATTAATTAACTTAACAATAAATTATTTTACGTTAAATTTAATTGATCTCTAATATATAATTAAATAATTATTTATTTTTTACAAAGAATTGAATTGAACACAAATATTTAATTTTTATATTTTAAATATTTTATTCATTCAAACACAGACATCATTAATTATCGATATTTAAAATCTAAACATTCAAATCTTAAATATTTAATATTTATATCTATAAAACAATACGAGCAAATCCAAACGATTGTACTATCATCCCAAAAATTAAAAAAAGTTGTACTTTGAATATTGATTAAAAAAATTAAATAATGGTTATAAAACTTTGGGGTGTGAATCTGAGTATGAGTATTGTATTTTATAGGCCTTGATTCCAATGTTTCCACCATAACCCTCCCCTGTTCCTAACATACTCTCAATCTCACATACATTCCTTTAATCTATACCCTTAACCGCCTTTTGATTTTAATTTACAATCCCATAATTTCAAAACTTTATACCAAACCCAATATATGGCTGATATTTGGTTTAATTCTCCAGATGATTCCTACCCCTCTCCCCTGCCAGAATCTCGACCTCGCCGGAAAATGGACTTTCTTCACCTCAAAGGCGCCGCCACCGCCTCCACCGCTGCCGATAATACAACCAGTGCTTCGTCGTCTGGACGGAAACGCCGCAGTATGCATTCGGTTTCACGGCGGTGTGAAAATGAAGATCATGAAAACAGGGGACCGAGGAATGATGATGATGAAGATAACGTTGCTGATGATGATGTTAAATATGGAGTTACTTCTGTTTGTGGAAGAAGAAGAGAAATGGAGGATACGGTTTCTGTTCATCTTTACTTTGCTACTCAGAAGAATCTACCCCAAATTCCCATTCACTTTTTTGGGGTCTTCGACGGCCATGGCTGCTCTCATGTATTAATTTTCCCCTGTTTTAATTTGTTGAAGTGGATGATGAAATTGATGATTTTGATTAATTGGGTTTTTGAATGATTTGTAATTGTATGTATTTGAAGGTTTCAATGAGCTGTAAGAATCGAATGCATGAAATAGTGAAAGAAGAGATTGATGAAAAGGAATTGGGAGAAACAGAGGAATGGAAGAAAATAATGAGAAGAAGCTTTGCGCGTATGGATGAAGAAGTAATGAAGGAGTACTCCAGTAACATTAAACAGAGAGATGCAGCCGCCGCCGCCGCCTTTGCCGGCTCCTCCTCCTCATCCCAGAATATTAGTTGCAGATGCGAACTCCAAACTCCTCATCAATATGACACCGTTGGGTCAACTGCTCTGATTGCGTTATTAATGCCTCATAAGTTCATCATCGCCAACTGCGGCGATTCCCGCGCCGTCCTTTCCCGGAAAACTACCGGAATCCTTCCTCTCTCCTCCGACCATAAGGTACTCTATATTAATGTTTAAAAATATTTTGTTTCCCAATAAAAAAGAAAAAAAATTAAATTAAAATATTTATTTTTCCTTTAAAGTTGGGGTTTTACTTATTTAAATTTAAATCATACACTTCTACGAACTTGCTTTTTATCCCTTTTAATTTAAACTTTAAGCTCTAAGTTTTGTAACGTGTGGATTAATACTATTATTATTATTATTATTATTATTATTATTTTATTTATTTTATTTATTTGTGAATGCTCGAGTTAGCAACGCAGACTAATCTCTCGGGTAGTCCATATGAGCATATAATTAGTAATGGTTTCAAATTAAGCTTCTATATTATTATAAATGAATCAATTTAGATAATTTATTTAGAAGGCACGTCTTGGGTTGCTTCAAGAAAAAAAATGCTTTTTTTAAAAAAAAAAAAAACTAACTTTTGAGGGGTTGTCGAACACTCCAATTTTAAATAAAACACTTAGAAATTTTATTTTAAACATGTCCTCGTTCATACATTCAGTTTCTACTCACGTGTAAATAAATCTGTTTAGATAGACTATTGAAATTGAGGCAGAAATCATTTGAAAGTAATAAAATGTGCGAATTGATATATTTATATAAGGTTTTGAATCGATAATTTATCTTGATTCTTTTAATATTAAATAACTCTCTAACAACATTGTGAAGGCTAGTTAGTTAATTTAATTTAAATTTTGCAGCCGGATCGACCAGATGAATTGTCGCGAATAGAATCTCGAGGTGGGCGTGTGATCTATTGGGAAGGGGCGAGAGTGTTGGGAGTTTTAGCAACGTCGAGAGCAATAGGCGACGGTTCTTTAAAGCCTTACGTGATATCAGAGCCAGAGGTGGTAGTAATGGATCGAACAAAGGAGGATGAATTTATCATATTGGCTACTGACGGCTTGTGGGACGTCGTTACAAATGAAACTGCATGCGATGCAGTTCGAATGTGCATGCGGGCACAACGACCGTCGTCGTCTCTGTCAGAGTCGTCCAGAACTATGGGCGGCAGCTCTGACAAAACATGTTCTGACGCCTCTATTTTACTGACAAAGTTGGCGATGGCCAAGCATAGTTCAGATAACATTAGCATTGTGGTTTTGGATTTGAGAACACATCATCATCACCACTACTAAAGCATCGAGACTAGCAAGATATTGAATTGGATTTTTGTTTTTTGTTTTTTTTTTTTTTTTCTGTTTTGTTTTGTCAGTTGTTTTTCTTTTTTTTTTTAAATTTAATTTAGGGTTTGATTTTTAACAAAAGTTTTGAAATAAAATAAAATTCAACCCATATGTTTGGGTTTAGGAAGGAAGGATGGCCCTCTTAAGTACAACCCTACCTTGAAAGTTGACACACTTCTATTATGTGGAGCTGAAGAAGAAAAATATTTAGATATTTGTTCTAGTGTTACCCCTAAGTGATTCAATCAATATTTATCGTATATAATTTTTTTACTATTTTTTTATGAAACTCGTAACAATGAGTTTTGCTTAAATTGTACTCTGGAATAAAACATCTACATTAATATTGATTAATGTAATTCCTTAGTTTGATATATACATATACATATGTATGTATATATTTTCAAGTATGGTATAACTATATCTTTTGAGGAGGATATATGATGTTAGTTCATTGTATGGTTTGATTAGGCCAAAGCGAGCTATAAGATGACGCCATTTC
>JBBPDJ010000014.1:1207085-1245913 GCA_037974625.1 Cucumis cinereus
CTTATCTCACGTTCATCGTTACCACAATGGAATGGTGTATTAACTTGCTAAGAAATGTTGAAAGATCAAGAGTCAAAGCGAGCTATAAGATGACGCCATTTCCTTATCTCACGTTCATCGTTACCACAATGGAATGGTGTATTAACTTGCTAAGAAATGTTGAAAGATCAAGAGTCAAATTTGGTAATGTATATGAAATTAATTTTTAATGAACTAACCAAATTTTCTTAAAAGACTCATTCATATTAATCTAATAGAAAGGTGGAAGATGAAATCATAAAAACTTGGGAATATTGAATGAATGGCCCCTTACTGAGAGGAAGAATTTGAACAAAGGAAAATAAATTAAAAGAAAAAAAATTGCAGTAACGTTTGATACGGAACAAGAAAAAGAAGCGAAAGGAAGAAATAAGGTTTGAGAGTAAGAAACAAAATTTGGTTTAAGCCCTAGGCCCCTGCTCACAGTCTAGAGACAAAACGATAATTTCAGATGTAGTTAGCATAAGCAGAACACTGTTTCGAGCGTTTTTGAAGCTCATGCCAAATTTCATTTTAGCCCTTCAAAAAGGCAATCCGTACAGATCTCGGAAACACTTGGTCAATTTTAAACATTTGATCTGCCTTTTATTAGTTATTCTACTGTGTGCTCATTGCTATGAAAAAGAAAAAGAAAAAAAAATGCATTAACATGTGGTTTATATAATATGATATACAGTATATGATATAATAACATATTTATGACAATAATATCCTTTAAAGCTTAGGTTTTGAGACTAATTTTTATTTATCCTAATGTTAAATCGAAATAAAATTCAACACTCAAGATAAAAGTATAAGAGTGTACATTTTCAAACTACGACTAAATAGAAAAGTAAACACAAAATTTAAGAAAAAAATAAAATATCCTAAAATTTTATAGTAGAAAATAATTTTTGGGAATAATAATTATACAAAAAATTGTTGTTTCTGTTTACAGATAGTCGGCCTTATAAGGGAGTGAGTTCTATGAATTAGATGAAGCTTTTCCCACTAGGCCACTAGCTCAGAAGAAAACACAACATGAACAACAGAGACAAAGTTGAAAATTCCAAAAATGTCACCTCACCTTCTATGTCATTAACAAATAACAATTTCCCAAACACCTTCTATTTATCAATCTAAGAATCTAGAATTCATTAGAAAGTGAATTCTATAATAATGATCAACCCATTTTTCTTTCTTCTTACCCTGACTCACAACAAAACAAAATGACAGACACAAGTTGAAAACTTCAAAAATATCTGAGTCATACTATACATACCGTCATTGACAATTTCACCAACATTTGTTTCTGATCTTTGAAACTTGTGCATTTCAACTGTGTCCCTCTCTACACATTACGTAATATTGAAAGCGAATCTGCATCCATTCTCCAACTGCAAGCAAAGAGACAGAAACACAACTACATAGCACAATCTACTTGTTCATGTTTCCAGGAATCATTTCAAACCCACCACTGAATTTGCTCATAAAACTGAAATCACAACAATCGGTATGTATAGAAATGATGATAGCAATAAATGAAATTCACTTTCCAATTCCAAATTAGTTCTACAAGTTCATCCTGTTGATCAAACGCCTCGTATGCATATCTCTCTCACTGGACACAACAAATGCACAATTACGTACAAAACAGTGAACTGTTTACAATTGGGTGACAAATATCAATACAACAAATTTGGCTCTCATTTTGAAGCCAGTTCTAAGAATTTATAACAGAATAGAATGAACTATAAATCAGCTATTGTGGTTGTCAACTATAATGGATGTATAATAGAGAGTACCTATGTGATTGATTACAAGTTGGAATTGGGAAACCAAGGGCATCCAGAAGTCTTCCATTTTGAGATGATGATCTCTCAGTAGACATCTTTTCTTTTATTGCTTCTTAAGACAGACGGCCGTCATATTCTTTACTTAGCTAATCTGGCCTTTAATAGGGGGTTAGTAATTTAGGGGCTAAAACATTTTCACTTCTTTTTTATGCTTTTAGGAGGAGCTTATCTGCCATCATGATCTTATAACTTGCATGAGGACCTTCTGATGTATCCCGCACGTTCACATGCCAACCCATGGCCTTTCCGATGTCTTGAAGCTCATCCATGACTGTAACAGAGTCTCGAATGTACACCCGTCCGCCCGGTCTCAGTATTCTATCCATTTCAAGCATTATGGTTGACATATTGCACCTGAAACATATCAGTTTCACAGTTGGTACTCAACACAAAGATTTTTACATCCACTCCATTGACCTATAACATAAAAATCAAATACATTCTGTATACCTTTTCCTTTCAACTGAGAACAAACCAGCTGCATGCAATAAATCGTAGGTTCTTGGATATGTATCAAATGGTTCGCACCTGACATGTTACAATATTGTTTGTTCTGTTATCAATGATCAACATTTGTTTTATATCATCGTAGTTTAAAACATGCATCCAAAAGCTTGATGCTAATCAATATAAGAAAAGTTTTGTATGTTACCAATCATGCATAACTCCGATGAGCCCACGATCATAAATAACCGGCAAGGTGTTGGACCCACTAACAGGAACAACATTTAACACCCAACAATCAAGTTTTAGATCGATCAATGCTGCAGCAAATCTGTGAACGAACAAGATATTAACCACATATATCGGGGGAGTAATGAAGAAATGACAGATCAGTGGAAGAGTGGCTGATAACATACCCTCCAAATCCAGCTTTCATATCCATTACATTTCTTAGTCTAAACGACTTCCAATGAAATGCACGAACATAGCTGTCTATTATCTCATTCCAGTATTTAGATTCTGCCTTAAAGAGCTCATTTCTGGAAATGTATGCATCGTATTGAATTGTCTGAAGCCTACCAGGTGGTGTATGCAATCGTGCAGGCCAATCAGTGATATTTCCCCCGTAACCATCCTCTGGAAGACGGGAGATGCAAGTCTTCAGATTTACATTCCTGTGTCCCAAGAAGTAACCAAAGATTAGGCATAAAAATTGCATATCAATAAACTAACTATACAGGAAAGGAAAACAGAAAAAAACGCACAACAATTCTCTAATAACCTTAGAATTGCATTCATACCATACTCTGTCTGGGTCGTCATTTTGGTCACAAAGTGGTGGTTTAGTTGCTGCCTCACGATTTAGATAACAACTATTATTTAATGGCTTCCGCCAAATTGCTATATATCCATCTTTTTTCACAAACTCCCAACATAGTCGGGTGGTCAAATTGAGCATCTCTGGCAACCAAAAAGAACCAAGAACACACATAAACCACACTTGAAAATTCAGAGATAATTAGGTTACTTTCGTCCAAGCTAACAAAAGGTAGGCACAAAAGCGTACTTCTAGCATCAAACAGGTTCTATTACTTACTTGAAGAGGCAAAAAGAACTTGCAAGAGAATGGTTTTTGTATTACTAAGACCGCAAATATAGTGCAGAAGAGTGTAGGGTGCAAAATTTAAAACCGCTAACTAAGAATTGCCAATCCCGACCAAACTTCACAGGCTAAAACACATCATCAGCAGGCGGTCTTAGAAAATAATAGTTACCTTCCCACTGTTCCTCCAAAACTTCTTCATGCTTATAAACTGGTTGTGCAGCCCACGCAAAGTATCCACCGGCCCTGAGCATTCGGTTAACCTCAAGCAGCAAAATGCCATCTACATATGACAAGTTGAAGATTAAAAATCGACACAACAGCCATAAGGTGAACCTAAAGTAAATTTACTTTAGAGCAAAGCTCCATCGGGCAAATATTTAACTAAAGTCTGGCACATTGAAAACATGAGTTTCAAGAAACCTGTTCGAAATCCACTGAGGACTTCTTGAGCGGCAAAGTAAAAGGGTAATCGTGATGTTTATCTTTGATAACAATGATTACAGCACGGGTAGAAAGAATAAGAAATGTTTCACTCTGGAAAAAGTATTAGGGAGGTTAAATTATAGTCCTAAGTGGCTAAGTTCCCTGAAAAGAAAATTAAATTATAAAATAGTATTCGTTTGCTCATTGAACTGGATGCTATGCATAGCCAGTGAGTGTCTAGAAGAGTTCTAGCAAATAAAATGTCTCTCTTAAATAGTGTACCAAAGCGAATTCCACTCTTAACCCTGTACATATTTACGTGATAATTGATATTATACTGGACGAGATAGAAGAGAAAAAGTACCATCACGAGTCCAATTGATTCTGCATCGCGAACAATGTATTATGTCGAAAGCTTGACTGGGATACAATAAGCGATGAGTTGCAAATGCAGCAACCATTGCAGGCACACCACGTTCAAGAGCAAACTGAATCTGATTCTCGTGGACATCCTTTGGAGCAATCGACATGGTAATGACATTCCGCGACAGCAAATAGGCGCCAAAACTTGCAACACCACACCCAATATCCAAGACAACGCGAGTATGACGACCAAACGCAATATCAGGGATCATCTAGTCAATATAAAGAGAAACAACATCAGATTCCATATCACCATATGCTTAATTTCTATTCTAAACTTTCATAATTACAGTCTCATTTACCTTTGAAATATGATCCAAATATTCATCCGCACCATGTATAAACTGTGTACCACCTCCAGGAAACCTAAACTTATCTTTGTCTCTGGTAATCCAGTTTTGACCCCCTTTATCCTCAACTAGACGAGTATGAGGAACATTGCTAAACCAGACCTAAAACCAATAAATAAGCCTAGGTTAGGAAGACACCAAACTATTTTGAATAACTCTTAATTAGTTGAAGTAGTTTCAAATCGTTGAATTTCTGTAATTATTTATCCTAAAAGCGAGAAATACCTCGTCTCTGCTTCTTGGCCAAGGGATTGGGGTTTGATACCCCTTCGGCGGTGGAATCAAGCAATCGAATCCTCCACGGGCGTCAGGGCAATGCCTCTCAAACTTTTCCCCTCTTTCCGTTGACTCAAGCTTTGCAATTGCGTCCGCATTATCCAAACAAGGTATATACTCACTCATATTCTGAGGGCAGAGGCCAAACTTCTTAATCCGGAAAGTCGGAGTATTGCCGTCGCCGTTATCAACCTGGGTGGTATTCCCCCAATTCTCCACATATTCAGGATCCAAATCCCCAACCTCAAATTGATCCGACATTGTTCCATTCTCATCCACAATTCCAAATCTCTGCAGAGAATCAGAGGGGGGAGGTGGAGGATTCAACGGCGATGGAGTTGGGTCGAGATTCAATGTCTTATCAGGAATGGTCTGGGTATCATTCTGATCAATCAGATAGGAGATATTGAAATGCTTGTTGTAGTTAGGTGAAAGAGAAAGGGAGGAAGAAGGTTGAGAGGTGGCGGTAGTGGAGAAGAAGATAAGCTGCTGGTAACCATCAGACCAATGCTTACCAAAGTAGAAGAAAGTAAGAGCAACAAAAAGAAAGGAAAGGATCTTGAATAAGGGAGGAAATCGAAAGGAATCGGCATTGCTTAACGAATCAGACCTCATTGTTGTTCAATTCTGCAGAGTTTTCCAGATCTCAGATCTTCCTTCAGTTAAGCAATTGGGAAGCGGAATCGGAATCGAAATCGGAGAATTTTAGGAGAATATTAGCACTGAATTATTATTATTATTATTATTATTATTTTAATTTCTCTTCTTTTCCAACGTTACAGTATGGGGAGGGAGTGAAGTTGATATTGGAACTCACTCACCCAGAGTTGCACCGAGTTTTTGAAACAGTGTTACTGAGAACACGCCACGTGTTAAAAAAGGAGGTCGGTGATCCAGGAGAGCATAACGATGAGGGTTACTACTACTTATTACAAATGGAGGTTTCCAAGTATAGAGAAACACACGGGTTTGGGAAAAAGCCAAAAAAATTATTCCTCAAAACTTCACTCATTATTTTCCCATTTACCAATTTTTTTGGGTAATTATTACACACTGAGTGATGAAAAGGAATCATTCTATAAAAAGAGAGGTAATGAAAAAGCAAGTCTACACCTATTCTAAATGCTTATATATATATACTCTAAATATATAATTTATTTTTGTTAATAATTTCTTGCATAAATTATTATTATTATTATTATTTGGTAATAAATTATTTTATTTCTATGTATAGTAGTTAGTTAGTCATTGAAATCATGATTTAACACTAATATTCTTCCTAGACCTAATGAAATTAGAAATGGAAGAAATTATCGAGCCAAAGAGTTACCATAGCGAACTGTCGTTTGTAGGGCAAGTCATTGCATACTCGACGAGAAGGCGGTCAAGCTTCCATTCGGGCATGTTCTCGTAGTCCTTCTTTGAGTATTTCGGGTAGTGAAGTGGCATTTGAAAGAAGCTGCCTCCTCCATTGTTTTTTTTTAATGTGGTGTGTAGGGTTTGGTTAGGTGTGTTTTTTATAGGGAAGAAGGAGAAGACATGGAATTGGTCACAAGGATTGTTTGATGTGCAATTTCTCATGTGCTATGCGTTTATGATCATCAACGACTTTAAATGAATTTTTGGGCCAAGGCAACACTCAACATTCATTACTACAACCTCTATACCAATCATAATCAAATTAATTACAAATATAATATAATGTTCTAAAAAAAATATTTATAAATATAAAAGAATTTAGATCTATCTCTTAGGATCTACCATGATAGATCATATCGTTAATAGAAGTCTATTAAGGTAGAGTCTATCATTGATAGATTTTACTATATTTTAAATTATTGTTTCCTACATTTGAATTGATTTTGTTTATTTTCTATATAAGATGATATATTGTACCGATTTTCTTGTTCATGTACTTACCAAATATAATTTGATTTATTTCTAGAAAAATTCAAATACAGAGTATTGTATTTATCAAATTTAACTTGTTTTCTTTTTTTTTTTTTAAGTTTTTTTTTTGTTTTTGGTCGATTCTTACTTTTATTTATGTGGACAACAATTTTGGATTTTCAAATAAAACTTTTTTTATTTGAAAA
This sequence comes from Cucumis cinereus, assembly GCA_037974625.1. Taxonomy (NCBI): domain Eukaryota; kingdom Viridiplantae; phylum Streptophyta; class Magnoliopsida; order Cucurbitales; family Cucurbitaceae; genus Cucumis; species Cucumis cinereus. Next base: position 1,214,077 of record JBBPDJ010000014.1, read on the forward strand.
TAAAATTGTGATTATCCCTTACATGCTTCTTTTGGTATTAATTAATATTAATTATATATTTAAAAACAAAACATAGAAGGTGAATGGTAAGAATGACAAAAAAGTAAATTAAGTCAGACTTTTGTGTAAGATAATAACTATTTAAGCTATTTTATGTGACAAAAATAGAAAAGTTTAGACAATTGTGTTAATTAGACATATTTATTTACGTTATATGTGTAAAAACTTCTTATACTTGTGAGTTTTGAGTCTAATTGCCCTTTAATCCCTAAACTTCAGGTTACATTTTTGGCTTTTTTTGTTTATTTTTAATTTATGGTCCTTAAATATTAATATGTTACACTTTTACCCTCAAGTTTTACTAAGGCTAACTTTGATATTTAACTTTTATTTTCAGCTAAAACAATTATGATGTGAAATTTTTTAAAATAATTTTAATAGAGATGAAAAATTAGTGAAACTGACATCAAAACAACAAACTAAAAGTGAGTATTTAGTGAAAAATCACAAGGTTAAAAGTGTAAATCTTGAAACTGGTTATAGAGATCAACTTGAAACAAAACTCAAAACTTCTGGACAAAAATATAACATTTTTTAAACATAGGACCAAATGAAAACTAGGTTCTTTTAAAAAAAATAGAAACTAAATCCAAAAATAACGTAAAAAACAAATGTATTGTTTTCCTAAAAGATATCACATCCATTGATAATATTTGTAGAATAAAGTTATAAATTTGGTGTTAATACAAGCAACTAGGTAGATAAAGACATTTATCATCATTTTTGTTGATGGCAAAGTTTGGACAAGGTGACTCACTTGACCTTAACGTGTTGTCAATGAAGAATTGAATTTTGGGGAATATATCACATGCATAATAATTCTAATATAACACATCAGTGCTAGACTTGCCACAAACATACTCTGATGCTTAAGTTAGTTTTACAGGGATCAATGCAAGTATTTTAAGAAAAATGAACTTACCTTTGTCATGCTTAGGAAGAAAGTTTAAACTTTAAAAATTACATAGAGACGCAAGTTACAAGAGTATTTAGGATAAGTAGTAAAATTGCAAATCTTCAAAAACCGTAAAGTCTAGAGCCTATAGTATAACTTCGAAGTATTTAATAAAACATAAAGTTACATATAAAGTAAAAAAGAAAACCTAACATTAATGTTTTGAGTCGTGTGACTCATACTCTTTATGGACCAAAACAAAGAGGTCTCTACGTCGCTTGCGCTCAACTCGTACTTTCCAACTCTTTGGATCAAAATAAAAGTTAGGTCTCAGATGGAAACTAAATAGCATAGGTCTAAAATTCAAAATTAGAATAATATAATATATATACATATATGAAAGGAAAGAAGATAATTGTGGAATTAGTCCATGTGGTGGGTGAAATAAATACAATGGACGCCGAATTTAGGGTTTGACTAAGTGGTTAAATTTCCAAACGAAGACTTCTCTTATTGTTTTATTATTGTCATTTTCACATCCCAATTCCAAATGTAATAAAATAATAATAATAATAATAATAATAATAATAATAATAATAATAATAATAATAATAATAATTTTGATGATCTGATCAAGAAAGAAAAACATAATTAAACAACTCATTCTAAAATCAATTTAGTCAACTAAACACTAATTTTCTAATTAATTAAATTGAGATTATTGGTCTGATCCATCATTACCCAAATGAATTAATTTGAATAATCAACTAAAGATCTTAAGATTGACAATGTATCAAACTATAGTCCAACATTATTCATTTAATAATTTATATCAATACAAGAAGTATCATGTGTTTTGGTGTATTTAGTATTTCAAATTTTGAAACAATACTTTTAATTTATCTTATGCTAGATCAATATTCTAATTATATTTTTGTTTCTGCATATAAATACGATATTTACGTGATAGTAATTATATTTATGAAAAATTATCTTTTTAGTTCTCAAGTTTTTTATGAATATATGTGTAATGGTCTTTTTTTAGTCTCCAAGTTTATACGAATGAAACCACTCAGTCATGAGTTTTCAAGATGTACATTTTTAGTTCTTATTTAAAATTAGAAAAAAATAGTTTTAAAGATGGTGTGATTTTTAGAAATTATTCTTCTAATTTAAAGTGTCATATAATTATTTAAAATAAAAATATAAAGTTGTTTGATAGACAATTTTAAATCTGTTTTTAAAAACTTAGGGACTAAATAAGTATATTTTGAAAACTCGAGGACCAAATGAGATATTCTTATAAACTAGAGGACTAATGTTCTTTCAAAATGTGGAGACCAAAAAGATAACTTTTCGTAATTTAATAAATCTCTCTAGTCTTTAGTAATCTCTGTTGAAAACTGGCATGAGACGATTAACATCGAGAGATCATACTGCAATTGTTTCAAAACATGGCTATTCCACATGACAATCAATTTGTTCAAAATTTCAATTTTTACAAATTTTTAAGTCCTTTTTATTAGAAAGAAACAACTAACAAGTATACAAATTTCTTTTCAATATTCCATCTTCCAATTGACATTATTCTTCACAATATCCCAACCACTACAAAATAGTAACATTGAATGGTTGAAAATCATATTTCTGTGAAAACCAAAAAGATAAGGTTCCGTTGACGTTTTAAAAGGAAAGTCAAAAGTCAACAACCAACCACCTAAAAAGTAAATAAAATCATTTCTAAAAATTCACAAACTAAAACCCCAAATTTTAGATATATTTCAATTGACTTTTTACATTTTTAAAAATACCTTTTTTTTTTACTAAAAAATGGTCCAAATTTAGAATTTTATTCTCCCTTTCTTTTCTAATTATGACTTAAGAGAAAGTAAGAGAAAATCTTAAAATATAATATTAAATTTATTTTCACCCATAAATTTAATTTTAGATGATATTGTATCCAAATTTCTTCAATAATAGAAAAAAAAAACAGCTCAATGACCTTTTAATGACGCGCATGTCACTCAGTTTGACTTTGGCTATTCTTCAAACTTTAAATATATATATATATATATCTTGCATTTATTTCAAACCAACCGATTGAAATTATAAAAACCTACCAGCAATTCAGCTTCCGATCAAAATCAATGGCATCCATAACGAAACGGCTACTCCTCTTCGCGGCGGCGCTACTTGTCACCGCCGAAATCGCAACCTCCGTCACCCGATGTCCGGACTGCGGCGACGCTGCCGTCCCCTATCCTCTAAGTACAAGCCCTACTTGTGGGGACCAATTGTACAAGATCCGGTGCGATGCAGGCTCACTGAAATTCGACACGCTAAATAACACGTATCCGATCATCTCAATCAACCCGTTGATCCAACGGGTGATGATCCGCCCCTCAAATTTCATCCCCAACACGTGCGTGACAGCGGATATCGCCCACGAAGGAATTCAACTGAACAGTACTTTACCGTTCAACGTGACGAGCGGGAACACGATCCTCTTCTTCAACTGTACGGATTCGGTGCTGCGCTCGCCGTTGAACTGCTCGTCGACGAGTCTGTGTCATTCGTACATCAACGAATCGAGAGGAGCGGCAGCGTGTGAGACGGCGCCGGTGTGCTGCACGTTTGGGGCGGGTGGGTCGTCGACTTCGTACAGGATTCGGGTGAGGGAATCGGGGTGTAGTGCGTACACGAGCTTTGTGAATTTGGACCCGAGTTTGGGAGTGGTTCAATGGCCCGAACCGGGTTTAGAGTTGCAGTGGGTTTTGCCGAAGGAACCGGTTTGTAGTACCGAGGCTGATTGTGATGGGAACGCGGTTTGTCGTGTTGATCCTAACGGGACGGGGTTGAGGCATTGTGTATGTAATTCTGGGTTTGTGTGGGACCCTGTTGCTGGAATCTGTTCTCAAAGTTCGTGTTTGACTTTTCTATTCGTTTGACCTTTAGTCAAAATTTGAGGTGGATTGATGATCGTGGTTGATTTTGTTTCTTATTGCAGACACGTGTCAGGATTCTGATGGGTGCAATCATCACCGAACTGCACTGATAGCCGGTAATAATTTATCTCTTTTTTTCCCGTCATAATTCAACAAATTATAAATTATGATTAGGGTATACTTGTAGAATTAGGGGTAGATTAGGAAATCAATTGGACGAACATACAATTTCAATTTGGGTACCTTATAAGTAACGATAATATTAATCATGCATTTAAAGGAAAATAAAAAATGAGAGAGAGGACAACATATCTCAAAAAACAGTTTTAAATTAATACTTTTACTATAAAATTTTAAAAATAGTCTCGTATTGCATTTTTTTATTATTCTTTAGTAGATATTAATTTTTGTGAATGAGTTTAATAAAAGACTAAAATTCAAGAAAATATTATTTTTTCAAACTTTTAACCAAACGATGGTAATTAATGTGTAACTATAGGCGTTGTATCCGGCGTGGGTGCGGCGGTGATCATCGCAACAATAGCCATGCTATTGTACAATCGGCATAGAAGAGCTAAAGAAGCTCAAGATCGTTTAACAAAGGAGCGTGAAGCAATTCTAAATTCGAGCGGCGGAGGAGGAAGAGCGGCAAAGATCTTCACCGGGAAAGAGATCAAGAGGGCCACCCACAACTTTTCCGCCGACCGCCTTCTGGGTGTCGGTGGCTACGGCGAGGTCTACAAGGGCGTTCTTGGGGACGGTACCGACGTGGCCGTGAAGTGCGCCAAGCTCGGAAACGCAAAGGGGACCGACCAAGTCCTGAATGAGGTCCGAATCCTCTGCCAAGTTAATCACCGGAGTCTTGTTCGGCTTCTTGGCTGCTGCGTTGAATTAGAACAGCCAATTTTGGTGTACGAGTATATCCCCAACGGCACTCTTCTCGACCATTTACAAGGTATATACTACTTATACACAATTTTAAATTTAAATACTAGCTTTATCAAAAAAATATTAATTAGGGTTAATGTACCAACAATTTTGTAAATATTTATTATTTAGTAAAAAAAAAAACAAACAAAATTTTCAAAAACTAAATAATTAATACTTTCTTTTATAAAAGTGATAATTTAGCTTCATCAACCAAACTTTTAATTAGTGATGATTTAGTTCATATACTTTCAAATTTGTTATAATTTAAATTGAACTTACATAGTTAATTATTTAGCTTATATATAGTTCACCATTTGTAATGATTTATAATTTAATAAATATTTTTTTGCACATGTAGATCAATAGTTGAATAGTAATCAATTTTTTTAATACAAAAATATAAAGAGATTATATCTTACCTAATAAAAGTTTGTACTTAATTTTGAAGTAACTTGTTCTAACAGGGATTGAACTATTGCAAATTTTAAAATATAAGAACTAAATTGTTATTTATTAAATATGAGAAATCGATTGTTAGTTTAGCAGATAAATTATTAGTTACTAACTAAAATTCAAATATTAAATTGCTATTAGAGACAAAAAAAATGTCAATTTTGAAAAGTTGTCTTAAATGACAAAATTGTTGAAGATATTTATAAATGTAACAAAATATCACAGTCTATCATTGATAGATGATAGTAGCTATTAGTGTCGATTATTGATAGACATTAACATTGTGTTATAATTAGAAATAATTTGATTCATTTTAAAATACTTGAAAACAATTTATTTATTTTCAATTTTGTACTTCTTAGGTCCTTGATATAAAATGAGCTGATGTGCAAGATAACAATTTAAAATTTTCATGTTTAATGAAAGCTTAAACTTTATAGACTCGAAGATTTCAAATCTCATAAACAATTTCAGGTGTTAAACTTGTAATTAAACCAAAAGATAATTAATCTTGCACCATAAATTAGTGATATGCATATGCACTATGTATAGGTAAGAATGACTCAAGGCCATTATCATGGGAGGAACGGCTTCGAATAGCACAAGGCACAGCCGAGGGATTAGCATATCTTCATTTCTCAGCACTTCCACCCATCTACCACCGAGACGTGAAATCTAGTAACATCCTACTAGACCACAAGCTAATCCCCAAAGTTTCCGATTTCGGCCTCTCTCGATTGGCCGAAACAGATCTAAGCCATATCTCGACTTGCGCCCAAGGAACTCTAGGTTACTTGGACCCGGAGTACTATCGAAACTACCAGTTGACGGACAAGAGCGATGTATATAGCTTTGGAGTGGTTTTACTTGAATTGTTGACGTCGGAGAAGGCCATTGACTTCGGTCGGGAGGCTGACGACGTGAACTTGGCGGTTTACGTGCAGCGATTGGTGGAGGAAGAGAGATTGGTGGATGGGATTGATCCGTGGTTGAAGAAAGGAGCAAGTGATGTGGAGGTTGATTCAATGAAGGCTTTGGGGTTTCTTGCAGTTGGGTGTTTGGAACAGAGAAGGCAGAATCGACCTTCTATGAAAGAAGTGGTCGAGGAGATTCAATACATCATTAGTGTCGTCATTGCTAAGCCTTGAGAATATGTACACAAGCTTTTTGTTCGATTAGGTGTATCGCTTAGTTTGAGATTATCAAATAAACCCTAAATCCTAAACCATAAATCAAATAATGTTCTTTTTAGTAGAAAATTATCACTTATTTGTTCGAATTACAATTTAGCACGTAATAAATTATGTTTTTTTTCTCTTTGTAGGTGTCTTTTTCTTTTTTTATGTTGTGTGTGGCTCGAGTGGACTAACGAAATTACAAGATTGTCCCTCAAATTTTTCTAGTTCATTGAGTTTTGTAGTTGAAGCACATCTCGTATTTAAAATATAAGAATGGTATATTTGATTAAATTAATCACTCCAACAATTTAGGCTTTAGATGTGAATGATACTATAGATATATAGATTAGGTTATTTAATTTGGTAGGTTGATTTGCACATTAATGAGACATGCCAAATAGACAATGACTTTAGCAATAAGAAATTGGTTGATGAAAACAAAAAAAAATAATTAAAAATAAATAAAGTAACAAATCCATATGGGGATCAATTGGTTGATTTGAAGAAACACACATGTTATCAACATCTTTACCAAATTATCAAGGAACATGTAAACCAACAACTTGGAAATTAACCTTTGCTTCCTTTCACAAATTCACATGCTAATGCATTTTATTTATAAAAATCTAAGATTTGTTTTTAAATATACCAAAATTAATTAAAATATTTATAAATATAACATTATATTATTTTACATTCAGTTAACAATATACTATTATCTGTATTTCATATAGTAGTCTATTGCTGATAGACTATGATATTTTGCTATATATATATATAATGTATGTATTTATTTATTTATTTACGATAACCAAATATATAATTTTATATAAATATAAAAAAACAACAAAAAATCACACATAAACCTTACAAAAAGTTGGTGCTAAATAGTAACTACGAGAGAGCATCGTCATACAGATATATTAATAACTATACAGTTAATTGTTGTTTGAATCCCCCTAATTTTACTAACAAAATTGCATGATTTTCCTCCACTTGTATCAAATTTGATTGAAATTACTTTTTAAAAAATTAAATTGCAAATCCGGTCCTTTAGTTTGGGAAAAGTTAATTTTCACCAGTATGTTTTGATAAAACCTTTAGGCAGGAAATAAAATGATGTATCGGTAGCAAAAGAATGTCGTCAAGAATCACCGTGGGAGCAAGCTCTAGTATTATATAGAGACAAATGTTAGTAAATAACTTACACAAATCTTTATATGAAAGATTAGGCATATAAGAGTCCGTTTGATAATGTTCTCGTTTCTTGTTTGCTGTTTTCTACTTTGAGAACTAGAAATGAAAATTTGTTTGATTACTATTCGTATTTCGTGTTTTTTAAAAAAAGAAACAAAAACTTGTTTGATAACTATTCGTATTTCGTGTTTTTCTTTATTTATATTTTTTTTGTAATAGTATATACATATGAGTCAACTTTTGCTCAAATTTTGTTTTAACTATCCTTCATACTTTGTCAAAAATTGTGTTGACAATGTCATCTTTTGTTCGAGTAATTGTTTCAAATGATTTCGACACACATCTAACGCAACCATTTCCACCACGAGAAATATAAAATTCAAATAATTAAATATTACAAAATTTATAATTAAATTAAATATATTAAACTTAATAAATATAATAAGTGAATATAATATATTAAACTTATAATTATATAGGAATTTGTTATAGAAGTTTGTCAATATCTATTATTAATAGAATCTGAAATTTTATTATATTTTGTAAATATTTCTGTTATTTTGGCATCTTAAAAAATAATATTTAATAGTTTAATTACTTTTTAAATTTTATAAATTTATGTGAAATTTTCTAAATTAAAAATTTTTATTTCATTTTTAATTTAAAATAATATTATTCTTTAAAAGACTAATTTAATTTAAGAAAGATGATTATATGAGCACACTTACACGTTAGACGAATTGTTTGGGTTGAAACCATTAAGAGAAAAAAAAAAAAAAAAGACTAAAGTTGGTAATGGCCGTCGGTAAAGAGTCAACAAATTGGGGTACATTTCCGCTAATATTCCACATTCAATTATAATAAAATGTGGACCAACACCGAAATGTAAATTTTATCCGTTGAAGTGGATGTGATCAATATGATTATATTTTGAAATTAGATAGGACCTATAAGTATCGATTCAGGGGCTCGAGTTCCACCCCAACTTCATACTCTTTATATAATATATATATATATATATATATATGTAACTTAAATAATATTGATATCAAAAGGTAGTATAGTAATAAAATTGTCTCTTACCTTTTCTAGACCTAAGTTCAAACTCCACTTTTTACATGTGTTAAAAAGTACCATGATCAATCTAATGACCACAATTACTAATTGGATTGTTTTTTTTTAATATAAAATTTACCTAAATTATTAATTCAAAGGTATCAAAATTTGTAATCTTTCCTTTAAAATAACAATAATATAGTAACAATAATGATATGATGATTGGATTGAACACGCTACGCTTCTCTCATTAATCAGTTAATTTGTAAGTGAGTCTCATGTATTACAAATGCACACAAGTAAATAACATCAATCAAATGTAATCAAACGAGTTCCACTTTGCTGTGACCTTACATGCTAAAATTAGTATTAAAGTGTTGGGTTTAAATCTCGTAAAAAGCGCATAAATAATAAAGAATGCTAGATCTAAATTAAAATATGGCAACACAACCCAAAGTGGGTCCACATTAATATGGTTAATGACAAATTTAGAAGTAATGTTACTAATATTACTTATAAACCAATTTAATTGAATGTGGCACTTGTCCCTAAAAGAAGTTGACACTATAATAATAATGCCCATTTGGGGCCTGGATCTACTGCCAAACCTAAGCTAACCTAATTCCTTTTTGATTTCCTCAAAACAATTCATCCTTTCATTTCTATTTTTTGCTTCTTATTTTATCAATCAATCCTCTCAAAGTCAAACTATCAATCTATATATATATATATATATAATTTGAATAAATTTCTATCTTATAATATATACATTCAGTCATTAATACACTATTGCTCAATAAATATTTCTTCTTTTTCTTTTAATTTAATTAATTTTATTATAAAATTTGGTTAAAAACATTTCAAGTTGGTGTTTATTTAGTTTTTTAAGTTTTGAGTTTGTATTTAATAAATGTAATTTTAAAATTATATAAATCACTCCAAAATATATTCTTCATGAAACCATAGATCTCATATTTTTAAGATTAAACATTTAATTTAACAATTTTCTTTTCTATTTTATTAAATACGAAAATGATAGTATATTAAAAGGATGGGGGCGAAAATAGAAAGCATATTCCCTTTCATAATCCAAGTATGACTATTTAAAATCGGCAACCGACACTTTGGTTTTTATCCTTCTAATTTTAACTTTCTAGATTTAACCCATGACTGTGATTCTACGTCCATCACAGCCAATCAGATGTCGCCACGTCTCTCCATTTCAAGCCTTTTACGGCATCGTCCACGAAATTTCTGATGAGCTGGCCGTACTTGAAACCACCCTTCCCAAACAAAGGACCTTAGCGGACGTGACCCACTTCCTTCAACCACTAAAAAGTAGAAACGTGATACAACCAATCAAAAATTTAATTAATTAATTCAAATCCGGAAGGGCCATGGTTTGTTCAATTCGCATATTTATGGAGGCCGATAAGGCTGCATTTTTCCCTCGGCAGGCGTCCTGTGATCAGAACCCGACGGAAATCAACCGTTAAGGTCTAACCGCGGGAAAGAGCTCTCGCGGTCCATTCACAAGTCGATCTAATTCGACTTCATTTCCGTTTCACCTCGGGTTCTGCTCCCCTGAAATCTTAAGGTAATTTTCTTCTTCGATACTTCACTTCTTCCTTCTTGGTTTTGCTAGATCCGTGGTTTCCTTGCTTGTTCTATGAGTTCTTACACCGGGAACGGATGTTGGAGCTTTTGAAAGAGTTTTTTACTGTTTATTTGAAGGTTGAATGTGACAATGTGGTTGCGGTTTGATTGGAATTTGAAAAGCATGCCTACTTATTCTTTGTTTGACTGTTCTCATTTGATTTCTTTGTGCTGGAATATTGTTGATTGGATCTTCTTCATTGACGTATTTTTGTTTCCAATGAGTGCTTTCATTATTAAGATGTCAGATCTGATATGGTTGCGGCTACTTTTATATGTTTGCCTTTCTGATTGTTCGTGTTACAATGGCTTTGCTTCCTCCCGTGTCTTATTGCTTATAGGTTGGAATTTATATGAATTGAATAATGAATCATTTGGATAAGGTTATGACATTTTTCATGCATTCAGATCTGCACTTCATTCTAAATGCCTTAAGATAGGTGTGCAGGGCTTAACTTGTATCTTTTATGATTGGCCAGTTAAATTCATCCTTGCAAGCCACCGGAAATTAAATTAAGAGGATTTTGTTTGACTATCCTATGAAATAATACTGTGATAGGCTTTTTCTTTCAATGCATCTATTGATCTGAATTTTGACGTTTATTGCATTTCAATCCTTTTGGTGGAGGACATTCTCTGAGATTGTTTCATATACAGTTTCCGAAGTGATTTTTCTGCTATTGGTCTTAAACAAAATCGTGAAGTTCAATGTTAATGTGTTTGCTGAGATTGATAAATGTGTTATTTTTTATAACTGAAGAACACCCTCATTTGTTCCAAAAGAAAATCAGGTAGTGGGTAGAAAGCTTTCAAAAAACAACTAGCCAAACCCGTTTGACCAAACTTTTGTTCTGAAAACATTATATATTGAAAATAGCTTTAAAAAAACTATTGCTTTTTGTGAAATAATTTTGGTTTCGTATTCATGAGTAAGGTTGGACAAGGTGGCACATTTGGAATTGGACTATTTAAATCTTCAACAATGTAAAAAAACCAACCATCCTTATGTGGAAATAGTTCAAATATTTGCAGTGTTTATTATGCTGTATTGTTCATCTTAGTTCTCATTGACAGCCAAATATTTTGTAGTTATTCTGGTAAGCACATGGATCAATGTTTAATCTCTTGGCTGCCTTTGTTATTTGTGGTTCTTTCCAACTTTTGTTGGTCACAATAGATCTTTCTAAGTGCTTAGGAGTCTCTTATCTGTCTCTCTCTATAGCTCCTTCTGTTGATGTACTGACAGCTATGTGTCATACTAAGATATATCTACATGTAGAAGCACTTGCATTGGTTCGAAGATTTATATACATTTTTTGTTGCTTAGATATATGCACATGTGATGCATGTTTACAAGGGATAATAGATTCTTTTTCTTTTTGTTTCGTTCTTAACATTGGATATTCTTGTCTTCTTTAACGAGCCAAAGCTATTTTCATTGTCATTGTCTACAGAAAGCAGAATTTACCGCATTACAATGAAGGCACTTATTCTTGTTGGAGGATTTGGAACTCGTTTGAGGCCACTGACCCTCAGTGTCCCCAAGCCACTTGTTGACTTTGCGAATAAACCCATGATCTTGCACCAGGTTTATTTATTTTTTCTTTTTATTCTCCCCTTCCCCACTTGACCCCTTTGTTCAATATGTATCTAGTAACCCTGCTAATATGATATTTAAAATTTTACAGTTTATTTCAAAGCAATATTGATATAAAGTTAGTGATCATCTAATTCTAGTTGTATTATCAATTAGAGATGGACAATGTAAATTCATTTTCTGGCAAACTCCAAATGAATAAAAAATAGAAATGTCCCAAAGTTATCTGCTCATAAGGATATCATTTTGTTTAGTCGCGCTGTTGTTCTGAAAAGCCATTTTCTCCCACACTGTCCAGATAGAAGCTCTCAAGGCTATTGGAGTGCAAGAAGTGGTTCTGGCAATCAATTATCAGCCAGAAGTATGGAAATAGAACTCTGTTTCATTCACCTACTTTACTTGAGGTTTGCAGTGATTAACGCAATAAATCTATATTTCTGCAGGTAATGTTGAATTTCTTGAAAGAATTTGAGCAAAAACTTGGGATCAAGATCACATGCTCTCAGGAGACAGAACCACTTGGAACAGCTGGCCCTCTGGCCCTTGCAAGGGACAAACTGATAGATGAGTCAGGCGAGCCATTCTTTGTCCTCAACAGTGACGTTATCAGTGAGTACCCACTTAAACAAATGATTGAATTCCACAAGAGCCATGGGGGAGAGGCTTCAATCATGGTAACCAAGGTAAAACACTTTAGTTCGGATATATTTTTCTTCCTAGGCCCTTGGTCAAGGTTCTTTTCGTTATCTCTCAAGGTTTCTTCCTTCAAGTCAGTAGTTGATTGATTATATTTTCTTCTTCAAGGTGGATGAGCCTTCCAAATATGGTGTGGTGGTCATGGACGAATCTACAGGGAAAGTTGAGAAATTTGTCGAGAAACCAAAACTATTTGTGGGCAACAAAATCAATGCGGGAATTTACCTATTAAACCCCTCTGTTTTAGATCGAATCGAACTGAGGCCAACATCCATTGAGAAAGAGGTGTTCCCTAGCATTGCAGCAGAGCAAAAGCTTTATGCAATGGTACTGCCAGGGTTTTGGATGGATATTGGACAGCCAAAAGATTACATCACAGGACTAAGACTATATCTGAACTCCTTGAGAAAGAACTCTTCATCCATGTTAGCCGTTGGATCTCACATTGTAGGGAATGTTCTGGTGGACGAGACAGCCAAGATTGGTGAAGGATGTCTGATCGGGCCTGACGTTGCCATCGGTCCTGGTTGTGTTGTTGAGTCAGGAGTCCGGCTATCTCGATGCACCGTAATGCGTGGAGTGCGCATCAAGAAGCATGCTTGCATATCAAGCAGTATCATAGGCTGGCATTCTACCGTCGGGCAATGGGCACGTGTAGAGAATATGACAATACTAGGTGAAGACGTTCATGTGGGTGATGAAATTTACAGTAATGGTGGAGTTGTCCTGCCGCACAAAGAAATAAAATCTAGCATTTTGAAGCCTGAAATAGTAATGTAAAGGTGTGTATTTTGCATATTAGTCGAATCCCTTTTTGAGAGCAGTGTCTTAACGTTGTCGTCATTGAATTTTACTTAGTTCCTTTTTTTTTTTTGTTCCTCCTCTTCATGGGCGCAGCATAATGTCGGTGTCTGCTAGTTCAAGTTCTATGTTGAAGGGTCAATCTCCTTTATCTAAGGACGTTCTTGTCATGGTCATACAATGTAATATTTTTGTGTATATAGGGAAATAATTATCGATAAATTGTCGGTGTCTTTTCCCAAAGAAAAGGTTGTTTTATTTGCTTCAGCTTCTCGATTTAATCGTTAGTCATCAGTTCCTTGAAGTAGGAGGTACTCATTTGTTATTGTATATTGCATTATCTATTAGATTATAATAACTGATAATGTTAACTTTCGAAAGTTCATTGAAGCGTGTTGTTCAAAATCTTTCTACCTCCATATGTTGTATTCAAATGTTTTATTATTTTGCCAAATACTTCCTAGTCCTGATATTCACAACCGTTAGGAAATATTTTCTTTGTAAGACGGTGCAGTCGAGCATTAAATTGATGGAAGAATTGAAAAACATTAAAAATGGTATCCTCCATTAGAAATATGCAAACCTAATATCATTGAAAATGATCAAAAAGGCACGAGTCTGGTGAAAATATATCATTAATTTACAAAAGAGAGGATAAGGAGACCTACTATATCAAAAAAACAGAAGAGATTTCAAGACTCATTTACGTTTGAGGAGAAAGCCTCAGAGAAAATGGGGGCGTGTGATGCTCTATTATACTGTGCCCAATAGCCAAAATGTTACTAACGATGATAGACCAAGTAGAAACCAGGAAATAAAAGCAAAAGCCACAGATATTTCGATCTTGCTACAAGAAATATAAGGAGGTGAGCTGCAGTAGTCAAGGTCCCTTGAATACAGAATGGCCACTCCAGCGGACGACGATGCAGCTGCAAGTGAAAGCGTAGCTACAACCTGCATTTCAAGTAGAATGAAAGATGAGGTTAGCCATGCTAAAACTAGTGGATTCATAAGGTATTAATATTCTTGGTTGGTCTTATAATTTGGATCCTTCAAAATCTGGATCTTATTATCTCCATTTATAGATCAATTTGTAAGGTATTCCCTTACTGGTATTGATATTCAATTACTAAAACAGTGACAAAAGGCTTTACCCCCAAACTGATTAAAGAGAGTTGGTTCCCTCGACTACTCTCCACTAGTTTTCTATAGACAAAAACCATTCCCTCCCTACCCACTACACATTATTATATATAGTGACCACACACACACTCCCATACATTCTCATCGTGGCCCTTCCCCCCTCCCATGCTAACTAACTTTCACCCGACTTTGCCTTTTTGCCCTTACGTGAATACTTCAGCTATATTGGAGGCCTAACATAAAACTGCGGCTAAACTATGCTGGAAACTCATAGGGTCTCTGGATGCCCTTCCGAAATATGCTTGCATTCATTTGGCTTGACCTCTTAGACATTATGGGGGTGTTTGGATCTCCTCTAGTGGGTGGAGTGGGCTATTATAGTCCACTCCTGTTTGGGGTTTCAGTTATAATAGTTGATGCAATTAACTATAGCATTGCTATTTCGAATAACTTTGTTTCGACATTTATTATTTCATAGTCATCCTCTCTCTCTATGTTACAGTGTTAGTTATTTTATACTCAAAGTAAAATAATCTGCACTCCAAGTATAGAATATTATAATCACTATCATAAACTACACACTATATCAACCAACTAAACGAGCCAAACGCCCCCTACAAGACTACTTACATTTTAGAAGTCTTAGCATATAAATAATTTGGTTATAGTTCTTGTAATATTCATTGCTATGTCTAATGTCTTTGTCATAAAAGTTTTCTTCTTCCTGTTGCTTGAAATATTTAATTAAAAAATAGATAGGTCAAATTTTCTCTTAGAGTACTTTTATTCTTCTCAATGGAAGTTACTTTATTCCATCAGAAAAAATGTCTTCATGCTTATAAACACTTCACTACAGCAGTACAAATGATTAATCAAGGCAAGTGGCAAGAACTTCACAAAATTAGAAATATAAAATAACATTAACAACACTCACTACTTTAAGTACATTCTAATGTGATACTCTGTAAGGGACCTAATTAGAGATATATGGGTTATAGTAAAGTATTAGTATGGTTATTAGAGGCGGCAAATTAGTAATTAGCTAGTAAGTTTGTTAGGGCTTTTTAGTTATAAATAGAGGGAATGAGTTGAGAGAAAGGGGTGAAGAATTTTGTGGAATTTCCTTGGGAGGGAATTTGGAAGAGTCTAGCCATCTCGAAAGACTAGGAGTTACCTTGTTACTTGTTCTTATGATACTATAGTATATTGTCTATATATTTTCATATAATTCTATCTTTTAGTGTTCTTGTTTGTTCTTGAGTGTTTTTGTTAGAGGTATCTTAACATATTCATGTATTTGGTAAGTTCAAGAACAGAGATACTCACCCAATCTCCAATGGCAAATAGACACAATAGAACTGAATTCCGCAGGCTTTTCTTCATACGCAAAGCATGCAAATCAAGGCATGCTAGTCCAAAGCTCCAAAGAATTTGAAGCCCCATCGAAGCGATTAAATAACTGATTGAAATAAATAGACCCAAAATTAGACAAGAACCACCACTTTGCAATAGAACTACATATAAGAGCGATTAAAGCCTGACAAATAAAACCTAAGAACATGACACTTTATTTGGCTAGCGTGTCCATGTCTGACATATGTCATACACTCTGACACTTGTTGAACACACGACATCTACTTGTTAGTGCAACAAATATGTTAAACATGCATAGAACACTAATTGAGTAGACTAAAAAGGCACATATATGACAATAATAATAAAATTTGAGTAAAATACATCAAACAAAGTTGTTTAAGCATATAAATGCATCAGCCATTCACTTGTACAAAAATCGTATACATTTTTTAAAACTTTTCGTTTTTAAGAAAACCAACTAGTTTATCCAGGAAAAATGAAAGAAGCCCACCAAAACACCCCAACTAAAGGAAGGGATTCCAAGTAAGTAAAATGTCACCGAGCGAATAATTACAAAAGGGCTTCGAAATAGAAGCTTTTTTAATATATGTTTTCTTTCCATGTTGTGTCCTAGACTTTTAAAAAATGATGTGTCATCGTTGTGTCATATCCATGTCTCGTATTCATAATTGTGCTTCTTAGCATAAAACCATGAAAATATGAGTAAAAATCAGAGGAAATAGTTTAATTAACATTTGAAGCGGATCACATATGCAAATTTCAACCCTAGAAAAGTTTTCAAGTATTCTAAGTTGCAAACTACCACACATCCCTGAAAATAAATGAAATTCTAAAATGTTGGTTCATATGAAAAATAAGACTTTTGGGGGAATCCACTACGGAGAGAGTACAGGATGAACAACTATTTTTGAAATTCCAGAAGAAAATAGAGACTGCCGGTATCTGCATTATTCTTCCCAAACCACAGAACAGGGGTGCCCAAACATTATGATAAAACAAATGGGCAACTTAAATGCAAACAACTAGTAGCCTGTATAAAAATGAAGGCTAGAATGGACTCTAAGACTAAGATCAAAGACATTAACGATCGGATCTAGTTTTCAGGAATGTAATGGCACCAGACTAAAATTTCCTAAGGCCATAAAGAATGAAGCAGTTAAATTAACGTACAACAGAAACAAGTGTTACAAGCATGATGCAAAGGATTAGTACAGAAAAAATGGACCTGGAAAAACAATATTGTCAAATTTTTCCAATTCCAACAAATACGAACTCTAATTATTCAAAGCACTAAAAAACGTAATGCAAGGTACTTTGTTATTAACAAACAACTAACAAGTAATAGTAAGAACAACAAAAGGGTCGAAGTTCAAAATCATTTGAAAAAGACGTTATTAAATACAATACTCTTATACCCATCAATCAATAATCCAATAATTTCGTTTCTTTCCTCTATTGAATTGAATTTCTATTTTCAGAAACACCCACAATACAAGGGGTCCAATCAAGAATGAGCATCTGGTCCACATTTCTCAATCAAACAAAAGAAATGGTACAGATGGGAAATGGGTTAAGCATTATTACCAGAATGCCGTGGAGTTGAAGAAGCCAGGAGCAGTGACCATAAACCCAATAGACACAGCAGCAAAGAGCCATTGCGCACATCTGAGCACCAGCCCGCTTATTCTTCCTGGACTCCCAAACATCTCAGCCTGCTCTCCTTCTAAATCTGAAGCTTCTAAACAAGGGAAGATAAAGAAAGACGGGTCCAATGGCTTAGCACTCAGCAGTTTAGCTAAGAGTTGAATCTGAAAAGTGAAACCCAGAAATGGGTTTGTTAGAAAGAATTAGAAAAGAAGAAAATTGGAAATTGGGAGGAGATCTTTGACTCCCAATGAGGAATGTTCTTTTCCATTGACTCTAAGCTAGCTAAGCTGTCACCCTTTTTCTTTTACGGTTAACGAACCTTGACGACGTGGCGCAACTTTATTGGTGGTGATATTACGTCCGGTGAACCGATGTGTAGGTTTATCTCCACTCACGATCACGGGCTGTTTGAGCAAAATTTCTTCTTTCTAGTTTCTATAGGGTTTTCGACAAAAGCGGTCCTAATCGAAAGCGAAAGAAACTTTCGGTCGATTCTTTTGTTTACAAAAGTATCGTATCAGTGCTTTTTCTTCCATCAATTTGTTCTTCTCCATCAGAAATTACTTATATGCCCTCCCTCATCTCTGTTTAGAGCATAATCGGTCAGTCCTGATAGCTGCGCCAATGGCGACGAAACGTAGCTATCTGTGCACTTATATCTCTGAACCTTCGATTGTATCGGCGATCAGAAATGGAGAAGGAGAAGAAGATTGGGACCGATCAGCTAAGACTGCTATAACCTAAATCCATTTTTCCATGTGTTGAAGCCATTGCCTTGGCTGTGAGTTTCGCATTTTTTGCTAAAATACGATTGGAAACTGGAATGTAAAATTGCGAGAGAATCAGAGAAGAGGATGAAGAAGTAGAAGAAGAAGAAGAAGAAGAAGAAGAAGAAGAAGAAGAAGAAGGGCGTGCAGCCGTTGCAAGATTTCATGGAAGATAAAGATGAAAGGTTTTCGGGAAACGAGTAAAACGTGAGAGAGGTTTAGAAGAAATTTTGTTTAAGAGTTCAAATTTTAGACAATAGTGCTCTTTTATAAAGTTTGGAAAATTAACTTTTTAACATGGACTTTTGAAAATTAACATTTAAGAGAAAGTAACATGATTTATGTCACCTAACAAAAACTTAACTCAACTTGTCTTTATAATTATATATAACAGGTTCGCGGTTTAAATTCTTCATTTCAATTTGTACTAAAAAAAACAAAAAAATAGTATATGTCAATTATGCACCGTGCACAAATTTAATACAGAGAATTGTATTTAATGATCAATTTGCTCTTATATTTAGACAACACACTTAAAAACAACTCTTTCTTAAATCCTAAAACACAAATGCCTTTCGTCCTTCTTGGAAAATTGTACAAAATGATTCAGAAAGCAAAAACTTTTCTATGACTGAACTCTTTCTAAAACTTGTTTGTTATTGATTCTTTTGACATGTGAAATATCATTTTTACCTTCAATATTAAATGCTCTTTTTCCATATATTTTCTATGTCTCGTTTTGCTCTTCCCTTCCAACAACAACAAGATGAAAATTCAAAGTCATTTAAAACTAAAAATGTTTTAACATTTTGCTTATTCTATAAGCATGGTTGGAAAAAACACAAAAAATCATATGAAAACGAATGTTGATTTTGTTAAAAAAGAGTTGTGTCAACAAAAATTATCATTTACATAGAAAAATTGTACAATCGCTAATATCAAAGTGCGTGACAAGTGACATATATTACTTGAAAAGAAAACAAAAAATGGCAGATAGATTTGACCTTTAAACATAATATGATAGTCATATGTCGCTTATTATTGAACCATACTCATTTGAACATAACTTCGTTTGGTTTTGTATATTTTATTGAATAAAATAAGATATTTGAATCATTATCCCTATAAATTAAGATGAAGAGAGGGAAAGAAAAACTTGTGCCACAAAAGTGGGAAAAATATATTTTTGATCCTTGAGGTTTGAGGTGAGTGTCTTTTTTGGTCCCTAGGGTTTCAAAAGATAATTTTGGTCTCTAAAATTTGAAAAAACGAGTTTAATGAAGGGATCGAATCCAAATTAAATTGCAATTGTGATTTGCATGTCACTTGGTTATATAATTACACAATTTGATTGTGAAAAAGTTAGACGACGATCTTAATGAAATTTGGAGAAAATTCACGAGTGTTCATAACATTTCTCTCACCAAAAAAACTCACAAAATCGATCACAAATCTCAAAATCAAGTTCTAAGCCTTGATGATAGTAAAGAAGATTCTTGTAGTTGTCTATAACTTGATTTTGTTGAAATTCATCAACTATAGAGAGAGAATTTTGAGCTACAAACATGAGTATTTTTTAAACTCTATTTTTTCATCATGCTTAATTCTCAAAATTCATGAAATTTATAATTGTCCGCTAGCAAGTTATTTTAACTTTCCCATAACTCATGCAGTTTTAAGATCAAGTCATATGTAATTGTCCTACGAAATATTAATCTCTTGAATTAATGATTTTACAAAGAGAGATTAGTTATTAAACGGTCTAGTCCTATACAAACTCTAGGGTTGGCAATAAGACGAGGCAAAGAGACATTCCACACCTCTACCCCCGCTAGAGTAGTTAATCTCCATCCTCGTCCCTATCGCTGCAAATCGAAGGTTGGGCCAAGAACGGAAATTCTCGAGAATCGAGTTTGTGCAGATGCCCATGCCCAAATATGATGAAAAAACTCACTTTAATTGAACATATTAGAGTATTAAACTTACACTTACTGGTCTCATAAATTTGTTGAATATTTACACAATTTTCTTAAAATGCTAAATATAATTTGTATAAAAAGAAAAAAAATTAAAACAAAACAAAAGGAGGATTGGAATTGGCAGAATTGCAGTTAATGGTTGGGTGGGGGAATGTACAATTTTAGCCCTTATATATTTATTTATTTATTTATTTTGTCACCGTCAAAAACCCTTTCTTAAACCCTAAAACACAAACCCCTATTCTTCTTCCCTCACTTCGCACCTTTGCATACCTAAAATGGCTCTTACATCCATTATCAGAAAATCCGCCTCCTCTCTCTGCCCCTTCGCCGGTCGTCTCTTTCGGGGCCAACGACCTTACGCTACTTCCATCTTCAATTCCTTCAACAATTTCCGGCCGCTTTTGCGTCCCTCGGTGACTTCTTTTCGAGATTTTTCGTCTTCGAAGCGCCCGAGTTCCGATGAGTCTCTCATTCGAGTCATTGACTCCGAGATCAAATGCGCCTCCGAAACTGACGATCACGATCGGGTGAGTTTTACTTCTCTCTCTTTCTTTTTTCTTTTTTCCCGCACAATTTCTTCATTCTTTGTAAGGTTTAGGAAGTGTTTCTTGTTTGGTTTACTAGAATCAGTCATAATCATAACGAAAGAAATGGGGATCCAAGAAGAGGATTTTTCTAAATTATTAAAACAAGCTTTCAATTGAAGAAAGAAAAACCGCCATTACTGGTTTTTTTTTTCTGCATCTACATGTTCAATGTCCGTACATTACTTGTCTGAGCTGTTCTGTACTGGTAGTGGAACTTACATGTTTTAGAACAAAGTTTGGAGTAGACTCACCTTGGTTCTATTAGCATGGAGAGTTTTCCATTCTTGAGCTAGCAATTGATTGATTCCTCTTTGGGTGTGTGATTGCAAAATGAGTCTGATAGGTCTGACCTGCTTCAACATGAGAACCTTTTAATTGCTCTTGATATGATATGATATATAGCATAAGCTGTTTAGGTTGTCAAACTATATGGATAAATCTCTTGTTTCATTAAATGGCTGTTATGATCAACAGGTTGAAGAGGTGCCCGAAGGATTCCCATTTGAGATTCAAGATCACCCCGGCTTGCAAACTATAACTTTGAAAAGAACATATCAGGATGAAGTCATTGTTGTTGAAGTTCACATGCCTGATCTAGTTACTGGTCAGAGTGCTGACAACAATGATGACGACGAGGACGACGAGGATGATGGTAGTAAGGCAAATCAGTCTTGTATCCCTTTGGTTGTTAGTGTCTCTAAGAAAACTGGACCTTCCCTAGAGTTTAGTTGCAGCGCTTACCCTGACGAGATTTCCATAGACAGCTTGATTGTTAAACATCCAGAGAATTCTGAGGATCAAATTGCCTATGAAGGCCCTGATTTCCAGTAAGTATCTTGCACTTTGAGTAGATGGTTCTTGTAATTTCAAGTTTCTTTTTCCAAGTTGTTTAATCTTTAATTGGTGTATGATGATTAGAATGCTTAGGACACAGCACCCAAGATGCACCTATTTTTATCTGTATCACTCTCACATGATCGAACAATATGGTGGGATGCACAAAGATAAGTGTAACTCTTGAAGCTTCTAACTAACTAGTTTTGTATGATGACGATGGTTATATCTGTTCTGTCGCTTTTGTTTTCAGTGATTTGGATGAGAATCTTCAGAAGGCCTTCCACAAGTATTTGGAGATTAGGGGTATTAAACCGAGCACAACAAACTTCTTGCATGAGTACATGATCAACAAAGACAGCAAAGAGTATTTGATATGGCTGACCAAACTCAAGAGCTTTGTTGAAGCATAAGAATAAACTTCCCCCTTTTGTTTTAGAGTGTTGCAATTTTAATTTCTTATTTCTTTTCGGCCAGAATGAACGTTTGTCATCAATTTATCTGCACTTCATAGGAAAGCAGATTATTGTTGTGTTACAATTAAAGAGCTTTACTTGATAGAGTAGTAAGGATTTTCTACCTGAACAATTTGTCGTCTATCTTAGTATTTCATGTTTCTAAGTAATGATATTGTAATTTTGAAATAAAAAAAAAATTGTTCTACTAACTTATAACTTACCCCATATTTACCTGAACAATTTGTCGTCTATCTTAGGGAGTTCATTTTTGTCCAAGTATTTTTAATAAATCTTAAAGTTAATCCTGACAAGTTTATTATTTTTGTTAAAATGAAAATTTGATCTATGTATTTTTAAATTATTTCCATAGTAATTTATGAAGTGCCTAAAACTAGCATTAGTGGCATGTCATCAATTCAAATTTTTTTCACTCTACATGTTTGTAAACTAATAAAGAGATTGGTTGTGAAATTTATTGAAAGCACACAAAGACGAACAAAATGAGTCTCAAACTACATGAATACCTAATCTATTGAAATGGTAGGGTATCCACCATATGGCCATACTTTGAGATTGAAGACCTACAAGACTAACAACTCTCGATTTCCAGTCCTTGAAGAAGACTTCCTAAGCTACTAAACTAAATAGAAATGGCCAATATTATAGGAAAAAATTAGCCGCTTCTGAACTCTAATTAAATCTTGTTTTCTCAAGTATCAATCACACTGAAACTCGAAAAAATAACATTTATTTTATACATAAATAGCTACCACGAATTCTTTGGCTGCTGCTGGAACCGTGATGAGTTTAAGACTCAATCTTGATGTCCCTATGTGTGTAAACAACCCCTTTATCTCCATCCACTACTTGCCCACTTCCCCTAAGAATCCTGCATTTATCAAACGCCAATTTTAGTAAAAGGCTGATATCATACTTTTGCATATATATTGACATGTCACAATACATTATTATATGATGTGTTCATACCATCTGGTTGTTAATAATCCTTCAACTCCTACTGGACCCCGTGCATGGATCCGACTTGTGCTAATCCCAACCTGTTATAAACAATGCATGTGTAAAAAGGCAAGCAACAAATTTAACTGTATTGATATTATATGATAATTAATTATAGGACCATTTTGTACCTCAGCACCCAGACCGAATCGAGCCCCATCACTAAATCGTGTGCTCGCATTATGGAAGACAGCAGCACTGCCATTGGAACATATCAAACGGAGAAAATAAGCTACCCAGAGAAGGCACCATTATGCAATACAACAATCTGTTTCACTCGCACAATTTCTACTAATACAGAAAGTTTATAAAAGGAGGAGGAAGCTGGAAGATTGCCAAATAAAGTTAATAGTGCCTCTTTACCTGTCCACTTGACGTAAGAAAACTTCAGCAACTTCATGATCTTCCGTAACAATACAATCAGTGTGTGCACTGCCAGTTTACAAAAAAACCCTTTTGTGAGCAACAGATGAAGTATTATCGATCAGTAGACAAAATGCATGCTCCCCTTCAAACATATATAAGAATGCGGATAATTAGCAATTTGAAATGCTCTTTCATCAAGAAATATTTGCATACCTTCCATGCTGATGTATATGATTGATGGCAGCAAAAACATCGTCCACAATTTCAAGAGTGCAAGCCAATGAGTTGTATTCGTGATGAAAGGTCCGTGCCTCGGGGATATTCAACAGAGAGCTCGCCCTTGGTCCACCATTCAAAGTAACACCTGCCAAAGAGACATTTAACGGCTTTTAATTTACAGGTGTTAAAGATTCCTAGAGTAACGGAGTAAAAATGATCGGTAGGTGTTAAACTTATGCCATCTATTTTCATCATTATTCATTAATACTCGTTTTAGCCCTTATGTTCTTCAAAAGTGTTGTTTAGGATTGCTCTAATAACTTTAACAACTCCCTCTCTTATAAAAAGAATAAAAATAAAATCTTTAACAATTGCCTTCTTGCGATGAAATTGGTGACCAAAAGCATAAGAAGTATGCACAGAAGAAATTGCAGCAAGGGTTGGCAACTATCCATTCATTGTGTAATACATGCATTCTGAGGAAGAAGAAGGGGAAGTTAGACCTTCGATGCGGAGATTTACAACAAGCTCATTCAGCCCACCCGACTGGACCAAGTCTTTGTGAACAAGAAGCGTTTCCTGCATTAAAGAAATAACAGAATCATAACATAATCCAATCCAAAACAGGAATAAGATGAAAAAAAATGCTTCAATTAGGGACAAAAATGCTTCAATTAGGGACAAGATAATCACCCAATGAAGTGGGAGAAGGAACAAAATAAAGCTAATTGATGAAATGAATGATATACCATTGCATTACAGGCTGCTGGATAGTCTATTTTAGCATCCAGTACAATTCTCTTTGCCATTTCTAAATCAGCAGACTTATCAACATACACATGGCAGATTCCGTCTGTGCATAGCAAAGAGCACATATTTTCACAACCGTTAAGGTTTGTTTCATGAAAACCAAAAATAATCTACAAAACAAATACGTTGAAATAGAATTGGAGTCAATCCACATTACCAGCATGACCAAGAACAGGAATTTTGGTGGAATTCTTAATTTGAGAGACCAGTTTGTTGCTGCCTCTTGGGATCACCAAATCAATAACGTCATCCAGCTACAATCATGGACAATTAATCACTTCAACGGAAGTATATTATTTAATTATCTTTGTGTTCCTACCGAATTGAAGCATCTTATTTACTTATCTTTGTGTTTCTACAGAACTGAAGTATTATCACATAATCTACATTAATAACGGGATAGAAACAGTTTTGGCAATTACATCTTCACCTTCAGAATTCCTACTTTACCACATTAGTATTTTTATATTAAATTCTATTCGTCAAATGAACTTCTCATATTAATTTTTCATTACTTTTTCTATGATAATACACAGAAGAAGAAAAAAATCAACCCATATTAAATGATCTGATAATTGAAGAAAAAAAGATTTAAGAAATTAAAAACTAAGAATTCAAAAAAGTCAACCCACAGTAAATGACCCATTGACCACTAGTCCAACCCATGGTAACAAAACTAAGAATTCAAAAAAGTTTTTAAACCTAATGCACCTTTAGTAGATCAGGTATTTCCTCCCTTGAAGTTACAAGTCCAATTAGGGTCCCACCAATACTTTCTGGAATGGCTCCCGTGATAACCTAAACATAGCATAAAGGTAAGTGAACCAATGTGTAAAATGTCTTTGTAGTTTGACCATGAACGAAGTAAGATACCTTATGCAATATTGCATTTGATCGCCTTGCTTCCTTTCCCCCTTTTAAGAGAAGACCATTTCCACTCCGGATTGCTAATGAAGCTATCTACATAAATCACAGATCCAAGAGTTAATATCAAAGGAAAGTTTCAACATTGTAAACACCAAATGTTGACAACAATTTGATTCTCCATAAACAATTCATACTAACCTGTACCAAAGCATCTGGACGAGACTCAAACACGATCAATAGAACACCCAGAGGAGATGATGTTTTCTCAAGAACTAGTCCATCCGAAACCTGAGTGCAACAACCATTGTCTCAAGTTGAGAAAAAATTGAATGTGGGGAAGAAATCCAAGCATCCTTAGTTATTGAAAGGCATTTAATTATAAATTAGTCAAAAGAATATTTTCCAATACTTTGAATCACAATACCCGAAACAGGTTCAATTCAGTCCACCTGAAAAAACTTATATTCATTGCATTTTGTATTAACATGAAGTCCATGAGATGTTACCTCAGTCCTCTTCAATACATGACCAATTGGATCTTCCATGTTTGCAAGTGTACGGATGGAGTTGGCAAGGCTGGATATCTGTTCATATACAATTAATATCAATATTCACCAAGAAAAGACGGGCATTGAGACTTTATAAGGCAGCATCTAATGCTATATATTTGAGTAAATGTGTAATCAGTCTATTGAAATTGTAACAAAGTGAAAATCAGGCAATCAGGAGAATTAAAAAGATCTCAAGTCTTGCCTTTCCAGGTTTCATTGCCAATCGTGATACTAGGGCCTTTTCATATCCACTCTGTTGAGCTTCAGCAACATCAGCTTCATTTTCAGTACTGATCAGTTTTTCATTTGCTTCAAGGGCATCAGCTATATCCAGCAAAATTTTTCTTCTCTCTTGAGAAGAGATTGCCTATGGAATGTAAACTGCGTATAAAAAATCATGCTAACTTTGCATACAAAGCAATGGGCAATTACCTGCAGCCTTCTCGAACTTTCCCTTGCTGCAACAGCCATATCACGAGCACCAACATCCTTTTGTGGAGCCCACAAATGAGCATCTTGATGGAAAAGGGTACCAATACGGTCTCCTTTGAGGACCTTAAGGATATTACCAGGAGCGTATCCACTGCAAATGAACATGGAAAGAACCATTTAGATTAAATCAACATTCATATTACATAAAAGAAGGTGAAATTTGAATGGAAAATCCAAAGAAGCATGGTTTTGTAACTAGGAACATTTTATCCCTTTCCACAAAAGCATGTGATATAACATTTTTATTTTGTCTACCACCTCCTGAAATAACCTACCGGTGTCCTGAATCATGGGGTGGATTAAATCTTGCAGTTTCCTAATTTAGTGGTATAGTGCATGATATTCATGGAACGATTATTAATAGATATAAAGAAAGGGGGAGGAGATTCCTGAGGCACTCAGAAATGAAGCATACCTAGTGATAACAACAGGAATGCCAGCATATGCAGCACCAGTAGCAGCTTTAACTTTAGCAGTCATACCACCTCTTCCCACCCTAGACTTGTCTCCAAAGGTAATTTCACCTTGATGGCGTTCCTTAACATATGTATGGATTAACTTTGAGTGAGGGTCACTTGGTGGCCCACTATATAGACCATCTACATCGCTTAACAAAACAAGGAGATCAGCTTTTAGCTCCAAAGCTAAAAGTGCTGCCAAACTGTCATTGTCCCAAAATATACCAGAAGAGTCCTGAGAATAGCCGTAAAAAACAAATAGTGTGAGATAAGTGAAGAAGATGTTGAAAAGCAAAGAAAACAATTCAATTTGTTTGAAGACCTCTAAAAAAATAAGAGGGGAGGTTTTCAATTATTTGTCACAATCACAAAGAAAGATTTATTCAAAACTACCGATCCCAAAGCAGATAAAAAAGAATGATAAAAAAAAGCAAGTATCAAACCTCATAGGGAGCTTTCCTGGTACTGACTGCATCATTCTCATTGAAGATAGGAACAACCTTAAGAGCAAGTAATGATTTCACCGTATCACTAAGTTGCCTTCTAAAATCTTTATCCCTAAAATCATTATCAGTAACCAAAAGCTGAGCAGATGTAACATCCAGCTGCCAAGAAATTAAAAAGAACATGTCAAACAAAAAATCCATTTATTGACAAGTTTTAAATTAGCTATCTGGCCAGAGCCAAACAAATAAGTTAATGAACTAGAAGCAATTCTTGAGTTAAAAATTTGAATGAAAAAAAGGAACTAAATTAAGAGTGGTCATCACCTGACTAAACAATGTGTCATAGAGAGCCATAAGACTGTTTTGACCAACAGCTGCGCATGCCTTCCCATCAAGATCAACTTGTGGTTTTTGAAGATCAGCAAAACTACATTATTCATAATACAATCTTAGAAAATCCTTTTTTTTTCTTCAAACAAGAGTAAATCAAGACTTGAATTGATTTCAAGACTTTATCGAATTTCATTGTCCTCTTAATCAATTTAGTTGCAACTTATCTGACAAAATAAATACCTGCTATTAACGAGCTTCCTATACCGGAGCCTTTGACGACCAATACCAACAGCACCAGACGAAACCAAAATAACCTCATATTCTTGAGAGTTCAATTCCTTGATCTGCATTTCCGATTAAAATCTTACTATTGAAATGAAATAGAATAAATAAATAAAAGCCACCGAAACCAGAGGCTGATAATGAAAGGGGAAAAAAATTCCTCTATCACTATAAACTTGTAGAAAACTGGACTCATGAATACAATGTAAATACCTGCTCACACAATGCTCCTAATCTGCCTAAGGCTAATCTTCCATCGCTTCGCGTTACCACCGCCGTCCCAACCTTCAATGACAAAACCACGACATCCAAATACAGATGAGTCGATTAAATTACCAATGGTTTAACAATAAAAAATTGAAAATGTAATCTGCATGTAAAGAAATTGAGGAGAATTTCTACAGAAAACCGATCGAATCAGCAAATATGCAAAGGAAATGAAGTACTCATCAGAATCGAAACAAAATGCATGAAAAGACAGATATGAGAATGAAAAACTCTAGCATAATCTTTCTCCATCCAATCGCAATCGGAACAACAAATTGACGTGCAACCAAATAAAGTTCCAAATACAAACAGAAGCAGCATAAGCTAAAACAAAGAACAGCGAGAAATATGAAAATGCTTATTGAATTGAAGGTACCTTGATAACGAGACGCTTGACATCCCGAAGGCAAGCTCGGGAGCGATCCATGGAATCCATGAAGAAGAGAGAGTGGTGAGTCAACTCGAGGGAAACACAAAACAAACTCAGCAGTATTAGCGAGGGTTTGGTTGAAAGACTAATATTTAAATGAGAGTGGAGAACAGTTATATAGAAATAGAAAAGTGGAAAATGGTAGGCGGAAACAAGGGTTTTGTTTTTACTTCCATTTTTCAATTTCAATTTTTCTTTTTCTTTTTTTAAAAAAATAATTTTAATTTTCATGTGGTGCCCAATGTAATTCGATGGTCATAATATTCTTTATTGGCTGCATGCTTTTTCCCCCCACCGGATGAGGATTGATTAGGGCCCACCTACACGTGTCAGCGTCCAGTTTTTTAGTGCTTCTATTTTATTATTTTTTTTATAAATAATAATAAATTGTTTTAAAATGTATTAAGTAATAAATTTAGTATAAATTCCTACCAAAATAAGCTAATTACAAAATATCTACCAAAAATATAATTCTTACATTTCCTTCTCTTTTTTTCTACTTTTATTGTATCTAATAAATAAATAAACTTTAACATTACTAATATTATATATATTTATTTATAATATTTTAATTTCAGTTTTCATAAATGTGATATTAAATAAATCTATTTTTAACTTTTAATTTTAGTTACATGATTTACAAAATCTATTAACCATCTGATTTAAAAAGTAGATTCTCTCACAATCAAATATTTGTAACTAACAAATTTTAAAACTTCAAACTTTATTACTCTGTGCATCATATAATTTCATAAAATACATATTTATTAAAATTTTCAATTAACCCGTGTTTAGATATTACATGATGGCCACATACTTAAGATTTAATTTCTTACCAGTTTTTTGTACATCCAAATGTTGTATGGTCAGACAGGTTGTACCATGATTAATCACAACTAGAAGCATCCACAATAAATATCTCAAGATTAACAATCATTGCAATAATAGTGAATAAATAATTATGGATTGATTTTTTAAAATAATAAAGGGACTGTTTAACTCTTTCAAAATTATAGTTAGCAATTAGCATGTCTTAAATGATGGTTTGAAATATGAATTCAAAGTCAAAAATTGGCATTTAAAATCCATCCATTTAAAACTCAAAATAATTTGGCTAAATGACGGCAACGGCATTCCATCCTTTGATTTCGAAGGGCTTTCTTTAAATATACAATGCTTCATCAATTGGTTGGAGTTGCTTTTTTATCAAACCGACAACAATTCTACTATGATCAGTTTAGTAAATGTTCAAACCGACTCGACCATAAAGGAGTACAAATCGACCGACCGACGGTCGATTAGTCGATTTAAGTCTCTGAAATCTTTTTAAAAATGCTTTAAGATTAGATTTTTTTCAAACCGACACTGAACATCTCCTTATTCTGACCAACCACTTCGGATTTTGGATCTATTATGTTTATCTCTAATACTATCCACCAAAAGAAAAAAAAAAAGAGCATATTTTCAAAAGTGGTTGCCCATTTTTTATTTCGTAAGCAAGTTTAGAAGTTATTTCAAAATAATTTTGACATGCCCTAAAATCAATTTTATTTTAACATTTCAAGATTCTCAAACATCCTAGATACGGAGAGCATCTAGAAAGCTATGGATGTCCTCCTTAAACATTGGTTTTTCAGATTTTCGAGTTTGGGGCATTCTCATCTCTCTCTCACACATACACCCACACATGCACGCAAAAATATTCCTACAAAAAAGAAATGGTAATCTAAATATGCTACATTTATAATTACATATTTATTTGATTCCGAACAACTAAGATTCAAAACAAACAGTAAGTTGTTCTTCATAAACTTTTGTCATTCTCCCCTAACTTTTTATATCTATCTAAATTTTCCTTCTCAATCTCTTGGGAAGATTTTCTTTAGCCCTCTATTTTTTTTACTACAATTTTTATTTTTCTCAATATATTTTCTTCTTTTTTTTTTCTCAATCTCAAATGTGATTTTTTAAAAAAGCAATTTGATGATTCTAAGACTTATTTTGAAAATTAACATTAATCATTTAAAATATTTTTAATTAATTAAAGTCCTATAGCTAAACTTTTGTAAGAAAAAAAATCATCAAGTTGTACATTACATTTATTTGATTAGCACAAATTTATGAAGGAATAATGAGTACATTCATCGATGATAGTTAATTTTGAAAGAGAAAAAATGTAATAGTAGAATTTCGAAGCAATGAGAATGAATTGATTATTGAAATCATTTGTCCCGAAATTAGTAAGGGTGTGTTTGGAAGTAGCAGATGAGATATCAATTTTTAAAAGATTTATGTTTAGTACCGAAATTTTCATATATTTAAAATTGATTTTCAATCATTATGTTTGGTATTATTTTATATATATATATATATATATATATATATGTATATATATGGATGGTTGGTATATGTTCATATTAAATATTAAAAGAAAATTCAAAACATATATAATTATTTATTTTATTAACAATTTAATAATAGATCATGTTTAGCATCATTTGTTTCAATATTTAAAAATTAAAGAAAAAAGCAAAGAATATTTTACATAAAAATCTGAATCAAATAACAATTTTTTTTAGTGATTTACGGTAATTTTTTTATCGTTTAATTTCTTCAAAATTAATTTAAAATAAATTTATATTTTTTTAAAATCATATGAAGAAAAGTGATTTTTGTTAATGGTAATAAAACCGATATTTTAAATTTTAAAAAACCTAACACGGTTAATGAAGTTATTGGGAAGTGGAGAAAGTAAAAGAAAGTATTTATTGGAGTGTGGACAAAACATTTGGGTAATAGTTATTCAATTTTGAAACGGCGGCGAGAAGCCTCAACCGTACAGGATTCCACGTTTCTCAGATTATGCAGAATCAAATTAAATCTGAGAAGAGTTTTTTTTTTGCAAATTTTGCAATTAAATTAAATATGTTGAATGAGAATAAAAGACAAAAGATTCAAAAGTGAAAATTTTAATAATAATAAAAAAAATATACTAAAAATTTGACTAATTAACAATTTTATTCTTGAACTTTATCTCTCC
>JBBPDJ010000014.1:1248996-1265350 GCA_037974625.1 Cucumis cinereus
TCGTTTACAGAAATCTGGCCAATCCAGAGTGGAAATCTTGCACCTGCCATCAGAAAATGACCATTAATATGGATTGGGTCTCTCATCAGTAAAGGGTCATAATCTTTTAGATCCATTTAAACATATTTTATTTGGACCCCGTTTTTGAAAACAGTTTCTAGTGGTTTTTGAATTTGTTTATGTCAGATGCTCGTTTACAGAAATCTGGCCAATCCAGAGTGGAAATCTTGCACCTGCCATCAGAAAATGACCATTAATATGGATTGGCTAAGAAACTCAAGAAAATCAAAATACATACTCCATCCATTCAGCAAAAGCCAACAAAACTCATCATACCCATTAATTCTTCATGCAATGAAGTATAAAGTTTTAAGAAAGTGGCACGCTTTTCCAAGCTGTTTTCAAATTCAATCAGATCGCATCAGTGATCAAAGTACATTCTTTTAAGAACTATTTACAATGACATCCGTGTTTGAATGGGGAATACTACGATGAAAATTTATGATCAAAAGTGAAATAAACAGGATTTCACTATCCTCAAACAATATTCATGATGAGGGAATGCCATCTGCGAATTCTGCAAACAAAACCGTGGGCTAGTTAGAGATTGTTGTTATGATAAAATGATCAATTCCAAGCATAAAAACTATCGACTTTGACATTTTCTTTCTGTTGGTTCTTTGCGATTCATCACACAAGTTACAGGGACCAACAACTTCCAACACCAACCAAGAGGAAACCGATCTTTTAGTTAAAGAGGTCAGCACTCAGAAAAAAAGCTAAGATATGGTTCGACGACCGCAAAAGCCGGTGTGAGCTTGCTCAAGGAAAGAACCACACTTTGATGAAGATTGCCAAAGCCATTTGCAAGAAAAATGCAGCAATTATCAGAACCGAAAGATCATTTCCCTCGATATAGGACCTCAGGTTCAAGGCAACAAAACTTGCTGAGGCAGCACCAGAAAGGAGTATAATGAACCATCGCAGAATTTCAACAGGGATGAGCAACAGAAACTAGAAAAGAAAAAGAGATATATAAATCATGCAGTTATATTGCCCATCAAAATGATACTATGCTAACTAAAACTTGTGCATGTCCTCTAGAAATGAAAAATGAAAATATCTAGTCTTTGGAACAGATTATTCTTTTGTAGTCGTTTCGTTATTCTTATCTGTTCATTACAAAATCCACCAAGCCATGAATATCAGAAATTCAAAATATATGGAAGTAAATAAAGTAAAAAAGAGACCGAATATCAAAACAAGAAAATGGCAAAGATTATTATTCTTTTTAAAATAAAAAAAGTCAACTTCTGTAAAATCATGTATGGAATTGTATCTAATGGATAAAAGAAAAGAACGAAATTGGAGTAAAGATTCCAGAAGCTTACAGATGCCAAAATAAAAATGAACAGAGAGTATCCCCACAAGCACCAAAACCTTATGAGGCTGGAATTTGACCCCAAGTACTGAAGTGAAAAGTAAAATGCCATGGGCACCACGATCGCATAACCATAAACAGACCCAGCAGCCACATTCATATAGCTGACATCAAAACTCCATGCAGCACCTTGATCACTTCGCTTTTGCATGAGGAAGGTTGCACAGTTTCCAAGTGCGGCAAGGACAAATACCAACGTAGTGGTGATCCACACAAGCCCATATCTACGTCATAGCAAAATCCAACAAAAGGAGTTTGAAAATCCACTTAGTTTCAAAAAGAAGAATAAGCGTACCAAAAGGTAGGATTGAAAAGCTCACAGATAATCCCATAACCATCAAAGAGTAAAATCATCAAGGTTAAGAAAGGGAAAAAAAACTCACAAATCAGGGTTTGCATCGATCTTGCTAGAAAAATCTCCACCAATGGGATACAAGGAACTAATCAATCTATTCATGACGATGTCTGTATCCACATTGAAATATTGACTGTAAGATGATACACTAAACACCCCCTTCCAGTCATTTGATGGTTGCTGCTGAGAATCTGCACATAAGTAAATGGAGTCAATTGTATGGTTCACCAAAGAAAAAAAAAACCAATCCCATATAAAAATGCATGCTTGACAGATTCTCATTTGATGGTTGCTGCTGAGAATCTGCACATAAGTAAATGGAGTCAATTGTACGGTTCACCAAAGAAAAAAAAACCAATCCCATATAAAAATGCATGCTTGACAGAAATTAGATCTTCAGGAACCCTATAATGTGGCAGCCCATTTCTTGGAACAGGTTATGCTTTCCAATATCCAAAAACCTGCTATGTGCTATCTATTCTGCGTCTAGGGGTTTGAAACTAGACAGGTGGCAAAACCTTAGATTCAAGAGCCTTGTACCACAATGCTAAATAAATGTAAACACATATAGTCATGATACAGGACATTTTTCAACCTTGATAGTCAAAAGATACCAAGTAAATACAATCCCTTTTCTTTTGAAATCGAAAAGTGTTAATGTCAGCTTATGCGCACCTCGACTAATCTCACTGGATAACCTGATGAACCCTGCAATCTTTTGGTGCCAAGAAAACTGGTAGGTTATTACATCCTAGGCAGATGACTATCATGAATTGAACTCATCTCCTTTAAGTCCTTTACGATACTCATGGACCTTATTGACCATTAGGCCAACTCATGATAGTTACAACAAAGAAAATCTCAAACACAAAGGCTATGATTGATTAGTAGAAACAAACACATCTCGATCCCATATAAGTTCAAGTTTTGCTTTTAGTATGTCCAAAACTAGCTAGTAGAAGAAATGAATTGATTAAATTTTTTAAAAGACTAGATCTACATGTACACGGGGAAAAATTAATATTGAATTTCTTTTTTTATCCGTTGTCCAGCCCGCTTACGCGCATCTCGACTAATCTCACAGAACAACCCATCTGACCCTACAACATTTGAGTGTCAAGGAAACTCGTAGAAAATTAATTCCTAGGTAGGTGTGGCCACCATGGATTGAACATATGACCTCTTAGTTAGTTATTGAGACTATGTCTCATTTTTTACCACTAGGCCAACCCACGATGGTTAAAAATGTAATATTGAATTGTTAAAAGATTAGTAAAGTAGAAAGCCCTAGTTGAGAAAAGCAAAGGAAACTTAAACGAATAATCTCTATTTGTTATTGTCACCAATTACACTACTAACATAACATACTATCCTATAGGTAATAGGCTATAGCCTAGTGGGAGTACATGACCAGCATACCACTTGGACTTTCAAGAGTTTGATAACCTCTCCCTCTGTCCCCTCCATTAGTTGGGGGAAACGTCTGCATGCTTGCTTCTGGTGCTGCATATAATTAAGAAACCATTCCTTAGAGACGAAATACAAATTTGTTTTGTGTGAAATTATATAGTAAGATAGAACAATTTTATTGGGTGCGACTAATAAATGAAAACCAAAATGAAATAAGATTACTAAGAAGAAGATACTGGAATTTGTTCTTACTTTCATGCTCTGTGCCACTTTTCTCAATCTCTTCATTGATTACAGCCTTATCAATCCACCAAAAAAAAAAAGGATAATATAAATATATGTAGACAAAGAAGCTTGGAAAACGAAGAGAAGGTCAAAGAAGGCCATAAATTTGAAAAATAAAGTAACTAGCACACGATAACATTTAAGCACACAAGGATTCAAGGTGCAACCAAGAAATAATTAAAAATAGAAAATCCAAAAAAAAGAACAATAGTTAAAACTTGTATTACTGTATTAGAGTATTATCGTTGGTTTGCTTATAAAGCATAAAAAGGCCTAAGAGTGAGATTCAATGCATACGTGCTAAAATACCAGATCCCCTCAATGATTATAATAACATTAAATCTCCCTTATCATCAAAATGCATTTTGAACCTTCTAAACTCAGGAGAGAGGGCAAAAAACCAGTTCTTCATATTTCAACTACAAATAAACATGCCAACAACCAATATATTGCAAAAGGCATCATTCAGAAGACGCAACTGGAATTATCAAACTTATTTCTCTGTTAAATAGCAAAGATACTGCGCTCATATTCAACAATCAATCGAGAATGTTCGTTTTATAGGTGCCACCAAAGAAAAGAAAATCAAGAAGAGAAGAAAAAAAAGATCTCGAAAATCACCAATAATTTCATGATCGAACTCCACACTAATTAGCAAAGAAAAATCTCGATGGCCTCAAAAGAACAGTACTCCATTTTCCTTTTACTTACGATGAATTTTCAAAAACACCATAACATACACGCAAAAATAAATAAATAAATAATAACAAAATGTAATGACGAAATTGCAACCGATCACATTGCGAAACAGATCAATCATCGCGAAATTCTTAATACAAATCAGAGGTCAACTTAAGAGAAGTAGATAAAGTAAAAGAAGCAAGCAAAGGCGTCTTACAGGGACTGAGCCAAGCAAATGGCTAGTGGGGAGATTTTTATAGGTTTCATCCATGGAGAAAACAATCAAGCACCAAAAGGAGAAAAGGGGGGAACACCGAAAGGAAGAGGAAAAGTGAAATAGTTAAGTGGGATCAGAAATTCATCGAAGGTAGGAATGGATGAGCGATTGACTGAGATGGAATACTTTGGGTTTGAGCCCTAATGTTTGATCATTTTCTTCGAATGGAAGTCACAGAGCTCATGGAGACACGGTCACGGAGGACAGTGACGACGTTGAAGCTGAGTTTCCCAGTGGAGGCCATCATGCGTAACCCACGTGCCTTCTTTTCGCGATTAGGCGCTCACGTTTGAGACCTTTACACACGTGCCAAAACAAATGTGCTGGAAATGGGCCACCGCATGAGCTTTTTTTACCTTTTTACAGCCCATTATTATTTCATGATCTTGAGAGAAGGACGGATTTACCCCTCAGGAAATTAGATAAAATTAAATAAAAAAATGTCTGAGCCCGGGTTCGAACCGGGGACCACTAGTGTGTGAGACTAGCGTGATAACCAACTACACCACCCAGACGAATTGACTATAGTTTTGATTATTTTATTTATTTAAATTTTAAACAAAGTAGTTCTAAACTTAGAATTAATGGAAATTTTATTAAAAAGAATACTTAATAATGAAATTGGCATAAGCTCTTTTTCTTAACACATTGAAGAAGCTTTCTATAACTTGTTTCAATGGGATTTTTTTTAATGAATATACTTCCACGTCAGCAATGAAATTGTCTCCTATCAAAAATCAATATTTAACAAACAAATAAAATATCAACTTCACAATGCAAACATTTTCCTTTTTTATTTTTCTTTGAATATAAATGGGGTGGAGGGATTTGAATCACGGTCCTTAACATACAGATTTTGAGCTAAGCTCCTATTGACAATGCTAACTTCTTTTTTTTATTATTTTAATTTGAGTTCAATAATAATGAAGGTGGAAGATTTAGGGGGAGGAAGAGGGTTGGTTATTATAGTTATGTATTTGAGATGTAAATTATTTTAGTTTGAGACGTAAACTATTTTAATTTGTGAAAGAAACAATAAAAGAATGAAAAGTTTGAAATAATGTTGACTGTACCTATGGATATAATAAAATAATATTTATTGTGGCATTATGTGGTTATTATAATCTTAGATAATTTTTACTCCAAACACCCCTAATGACTAAAATCTTTTTAAGATGCTACTAAATACAATGTTAGTTGAATTAAGTTAGGATTGATATTCTTTATTTCCGAAAGCTTGTACACTTCAAATTAATTGCAAGAGTGTATATATATATATATATATATATATATTCTTCGTCTTTTAAGCTTGAGCTATCTTGAACGTCAAATAATTTATGAAAGAGATAGCTATGGAAAAATCTGCAATCAATATAAACGCTGCTCACCACTAGTTATTCATAAAATGAAACGTTCAAATCTCTGATACCCTATGTGTTAAACGAGATCAAGAAATCTGTGATGATGAATGAGCCCCATAACTCAGAACTAAAGTACAACTTCAATATCAAATTCTGAAGTAGTTGGGAAATCAACCAATTAATCCTTAGGAACAAGAGTGACTCGTAAAGATTCTGAAGCAAATATGGTGGAGTTCCATGTTTACATCTTGAAAGCGAAGCCAAATATCGTCAGTAGAATTGTGAACTTGCAGCTGCTCTCTGCTCCGACTTGTACGATTTATGCATTTTGATGACCAATTCCTCCCTACCCACAGAGATAATATAGTTGTTTTTTTTTACTTTGACACCAAAGTGATATCAAAAGAAGCCTACAACTCAGCTGGCAAGCAAGATGACATATTCATGATATGATTATACTCAATGAGAATGTTCAGATCTGTTACACTTACACACACATCCATTAGTAAATTTTCATATTTCAGTGGTGGTCTAGATGGAGATGCTAAAAAGGAAACTTGAACTGTACCAAAAAAAAAGCTCACAGAAACTCCTTCGATGAACTCTGCTGCTAAATGAATACACTCAGTGGTTATATAGACTAGGAAATACAATATTCCTTTGATGAACTGATAATCATATTTCTGTACACGTTCAAAAAAAGGCTAAGAAAAAAAGAAAGAAAATCATCCACCTGCGCAGGGAGCAACAAAATGGCCAAGAGCACACTGAAAGAAAGACAAACCCCAAGTAATAAATGTGTAGACACTCCTAGGATCCAAGCAAATCTCGAAGCTGCTGGTTTTCTTTCCTTAGAGACTTGACCTCTTTTATTAGCTCAGCTTGATTTTCCAAAATGGTACTCGTCACACTTGACATTTCCATCTGTGCAAAGATTTTGGGATATAAATGAGACAAAAACTCAAGCAAAGGAAGTGTAATATGACAAAACCCTGTTTGGTGGCATCTGAAATAAAGTACCTCCTGCATATGAAACTGTCTCAGAATCTCTAAATGAAGGTTCCTCATGTCGTCGTGTATGGATCTCTGAAATGAGTCCAGAGTTTCTTCCAAAGTGCGTTGGAAAAGCTGAAGTGTAAACGAATTGCCTTGCTGGGCATCTGACTGCCATGGCTTTTGTGGTTGCAATAATCCTCCCTGCCACAGATAGCAAGATCAGAGAGCAACATTTTCCATTTTAAGTTGACAGCATTCATGCAAGAAACCCCATAAAAATGTGCATAATTAAAAAGCACTGGAATGTAAACAACAAAGTTAAAAGTCCGAGTCATGCACATCATATAAAAGCATTTAATTAGGAAGAGTATTCGTATTTGTACATTCATTGCTGGAGGAATCCCAGATTCCGTGACAGACAATGTATCAAACTTTGATAAGTTATTCAGAACCTCTTCCCTAGTCTCAGAACCTAGTTTCTTTGTTTTCGGTGAGCCCCCTGGATGGCCATCACTGAAAGATGAGGTGGTGCTTAACCTCTCCGCATATGTAGAAAATCTACGAGGCAAGGTCATAGTTGAGGCCCTAGGTGAATCTGTGTTGCTCAGTCCAATGTTTACTCTGGTACCAAGAGACAAAGATGCGGCAGTAGGAGAAAAGTGTTCAGGAATTGACAATGAAACCTCCTGCGAGGTTACATCCTTTGTGCGCAAATTTGGGTAGCTGAAATTCAAATTAGTCAAGGAAGTGATGCTGCTTTGGCTAATTGATGAGGACGGATCTTGTAATCCAGAAATCATTGAACTTGATGTCTGACTACTTGAACTTGAAGCCAACATCCCAAAACGTGATGGCAAAGTCATAGGCTGCCTCAGTTGGGCAAATTTTTCAGATAACTTCTCGCCACCCCAAGCTTCCGGAGGAGTAATGGATGAGTCTTCATTCTTAGAATTTATGGTTGGGGCAGGAGTAGAGCCCAACTGTCCTGAAGAAGATCGGGTATCATCCTGCAAAAAAATCAAGTGTTAGTGATTAAAATCACCATTTCTCATGCTGTGCAGCTGTGACCCCAAAGGAAAGCTCTCGCCAGAATTTATTGGTTCAATCAAAAGAGCCTGAAGTCAAACCTCAAATGTGAAGAATAAAGGTATACTTCTCAATATATGCTAACAAATATCACCATATTCACTTTATACAACTAGTGTGTAACACATGTTTATCGAGCTGAAAAGTGTCAAAGTAGACAAGACATGTTAGGCAAAGACACGTTCCCATGCTAAAGTTGCCTCTTGAGAAACTATTATCAATTAGTTTGAATCTATTATACCATGTAGGTCCGTTGTTAGTTTTGTTGAACATTTGGTTTACCACCATCGAGAAGAATGTGTGATCAAGAAATCTATGACATAATTTCTAGCACTTGCGTGAGTAATAATATAACAGAGCCTAAGGTTGTACCTCAATCATCAGCACTATGAATATCTAGCTTCCATAACTCGGAACTATAAAGTAATAGAGATTGCGGAAAGGTGATCTAGGATTCTGAGTATGACACGCACAATGGGTATTTTGGTATATCACAGTCTCAGTGAATCTTGCATTGATGGATCTTTCTCATTAGTTATTAGATATGAAAAACAGTTAAAGAGATTAGCAACACCTGTTTCGAAGATGAAGATTTCCAATTAAATATTGGATGATCACTTGCCCCATCCTCAATAGAAGAGAACTTCCTACTCGATGAAGGAAACAACATAGATAGAGGCTTCTTGTCAAATGGATTATCCTTCTTCGATCCATTATGATCATCCCACAGCTTATCTAGTGATGGTGTGATTGGCTGAACATCTACAAGAGGAGAAAAAACCTCCATATCATCCTTGAAGTTGTAACTGGAGCGAGGAGCATGTAATCTGGCTATGGCTAAGGTTCCTCCAGATCGCAAATGGCTACGAAGTGGTGTTTCCTCTGCAGTTGAGAATGAGCTGGAAGTTTCAGTCAGTGAAGCTTCAAAAGTTGGACCTGAACGGCCAGGATTCCGAGAACCAGATGTTGTAGATAGAGGACCGGTGGATGTAGTCACAGACGGAAGTGGGTCAGGCATGAGAATTGAATCTTCAATGGCACCGCCCAAAAGAGCGACCTCAGCAGTGCAATTGCTTTCATTTATAATTACAGGCTTTAACCTCTGCCATGATAAACTTGTAACTGCCTGAATTGTACTGCAAATAATTAGTAAAGCTAGCATACAATTAATGCTGAGTACGAATAATAGTGATAATGAGTGAAAGAAATGAGATTGAGCCAGTGGTTGAACATAATAAGCTTATGAACAAACGAAAACAATTTCAATGGCTATTTGCAATTTCTCTTAACACCATATGTAGTGCACAAAAAAATAGAAGAAAAAGAAATGAAATTGATGAGCCTACAGCATGCAATTTCACATAACAGTAAAGGAAAAAAATCCAACAAAGCGGTACCAACTTAGGGAGCAGACAAGGATTCTGTAAGACACTGGGGGAAATACCTCTGAACTACTATAAGCACGAAGAACAATGTATGGCTCTGGTTTCCCACGAACATCATAGAAAACCACGCGTCCATTGCTTGTTCCAGCAGCAAGTATCAAACCATCATCTCTGAAAGCCATTGATGAGAAGGGTGCTTCATAAGCAATGAAAGAAGATGGTCTCCTTGATCCTGAGTCGTAAGTATACAACTTCTTATCCAGCCCAACGCTAGCAAAAGTCTGTAATCAGAAAGAATAATTAAGTGATTTTACTCGTATGGACAAACC
This sequence comes from Cucumis cinereus, assembly GCA_037974625.1. Taxonomy (NCBI): domain Eukaryota; kingdom Viridiplantae; phylum Streptophyta; class Magnoliopsida; order Cucurbitales; family Cucurbitaceae; genus Cucumis; species Cucumis cinereus. The sequence continues at coordinate 1,258,603 of JBBPDJ010000014.1, forward strand.
TCTCACCCTAAGAAGTTGTTTCTTCCACAAATCATAAAATTCTAAAATAGACTTGAGCAAGATTTCACGGATAAATCACGAATAAGAATGAAACCTTATCATTGGATGGTGAGAAGCCAATACCAGCAGTTGGTGCAGAATGTTGTTTCTGCCAAGAAACCTAAACAAACCCAGAAGTATGCAACTCCATTATTGCAACAAAATTCATGAACTAAAGGTTATTGTGAAACATAAAATCCAAAGAACAGAATGAAATATAAAGTTCATATCATAGCATATGAACGCCCTAAAATAGCGAAATATAATGAGGCATGCCAAATTAAATTAAAGCCATTGATTATGGTTGGAATATTAAAACAAAATATTCGTGCTAGAAGGCAACTAAAGGATTTAAGAAGTTACTCCTAATTCCAAGTACTGAATGGAAGATTTGATTTCAAAATTCTGAGAAGTCAAGTCATCCATTAACAAATGTCGGCCATTCTTACCACACCCAAGAAAAAAAAAAGCAAGGTAACGGAAATTTCATTTTTGTCCCCCTGATCCATCTAGGAGTTGTTTAGGTAGGTTTTAAAGATCCCCTGGAAAAAAGTCCTTACGAATAGCAAAAGAAACCGTAATCAAAACGGGATCTATCCATCTTTATTGAAGACTTACATCAGAAACCAAGGTAGTTTGATTGTCTTAAAACATGAAATATCCTCCAAGTCAATTTTATTTTAAGGATTAGTAACAAGCCATGACATTCACAACAAGATAGACGAGCCAAACCTTAGGGTTGCGTCCAGTTGTATCCCATAGGTGTACAGTTCCATCATCACCTGCAGTCACCAAAAGGTGTCTGCTAGTACGAGAATAGTCAAGCACCCTCAATACCTGGTCTTAAAAGCCATCAGAAAAGACAATTAATGGGAAAATCAGATCATCTGACTATAAATCTTAAAAATCAAACAGGATGCAATAAACTTCGACAACCTGTTCATTGGGGTCTTTAAGTTCAGCAGCCCTAGCACCTGATGCAAGATTGTGAAGTATAAGATCCCCACTAAGACTGATTGAAGCAAGGTGCTCATCTTTACAATTATACATAGCTCCTGTTATAGTATTCGTATGTCCTCTCAGCCATTTTATACATCGTTTTCTTTGCAAATCCCATATTCTAACAACATGACCACTCCCTCCAGTACACATGTACCTGGATACCTTGTTGCCGAAACTTATGGAAAATATAGATTCCTGTAGAAAAGTTTAGCCATGTAGAAAGTAAGCAATCAAACATCACTTGCCATACATCCTCGGAAAATAAAATAAATTTGTACAGCATTACTTACTCAACCATCAGGAATATGCAAAAAAAAAAAAAAAAAAAAAATGTATCCCAACAGTTCCTTAAGCTCCTAATATCAAAATATAAAAGAATAGAAATAAGATATCACTGCATCAAAACAAGCAACTGACCTCTATGTTATCTCCACTGTCAGTACCAGCAATTGGAATGGTTCCCATACTCTGACCATTCTTCCGCCACAAGGAGATCTTCTTATCATCACCAGCACTGGCCACTACCAAATCTGCAAAAACGAAAACCCAGTTGAATCGAGAGAGAAAACAGAACCACCATCATCTCAATCGTAAAATATCAAAACTTACACGTGATGATAACAAAAACAGCCGTCCACCACTTTAATTCATACGAAAAACCAAAAACAAAACTTCCATTTTGTATGAAAAACGCAAAATGGGTATACAAGAAATGTTGAAAATTAGAACAATTCCTCGATGATTCAAGAAGGAAGAAAGAAAGAAAGAATTTAAGCAACTCACTGGTATGATTCCACTTCACTGAATTAACTTGGTAACCCGGGGAAGGAGTGTAGCTCAAAGTGCAGGGATCGCCCAGATCGTTGGAATGAACAGAAACATCAAAAAGTTTAACAGTATCTCCAGCACTTGCAGCCAGTAATGCCATTGATGGATCCCCAGAATTCATGGCTTCTCTCTGCAAAACGAAGCGTTTGAAACAGAATCTAGAGGAGCCACCAACCCCTCCAATTACCGAGAATATAGAAAAAATCGGAAATTACTATTCTCGGAAGAAAGGGAATAGCAAATTTCAAGAACAACGGATTAGCGAAATGGGAAATGGATTTTTCACATTGTGATTTTACTTTTACACTCGAACTCAACAAACCCTTTTCTCCCTTTTTTTTTATTTTTTATTTTTTTTATTTTTCTTTTCCCTCTTTTTGCCCTTCTGGCGATGGAGAAACCCTACCAGTAGACGCCGGAAAGAGAGAGGAATCGAAATTTAAATAAAAGGATGAGTAATAAATTGGGCGCCATTTTAATACATAAATTGGGTATATAAAGACTTATTTCACAAATCTCTAATTTTAAATTTATTTTTAAATTAAGCTTTTTTAGATATTACAAGCTCTTTATTTTTTACCCATTTATTTTATTCTACCTTAATGTCCCACATTGTACTAAAAATAAATTCACATTTATTATCTTATTTTTATTTATTTTTTCAAGTTACCATGTAATTGATGGTCTAATTAATTCATCATACCTCCAATATTTAAAAGAGTATTTCCTTATTGACTTTCTCTAATTAATGCATAATGACCATTGGTCTAGTGGTTAAAATGGATAATGAATTTCAAAAAAATATTCAATCAATAGGGTCAGCAACCAAAAATTTAATATTTTAAGAATAGTTATCAAACAAAATATTGTTTAAGGTTTTCAAAAGAGAATAAACAGAGCCAGGTGTCCACATATTGCTAAGGCTGTTGCTGGGATTCTGGTTGTAATAATACAAATCCATTCATGATTGTAAGATCATTGTGATTGATTCCCAATGTTTGGAGGGTCATAATTTTGTTCATCATTTCATCAACACAACTTCTCTTCAATCTTCAAAGAGAAGCTGAAATCATGTACACAGTACAAAAAACAACATTTATGAATTCAACCTGTGGATTTATAACAACCATCTTGCTTTGGTTTGCCTGTAGACCTGCCATAAGCAACTACTCCAAACAAAGTTCTAATGCAACATTGTTGGATAACTTTCCTTTGCATTCAAAAGTTTGAGGTCAGTTATATAGAACCAACTGCTAGAAACCATCCAGTAGAATTATATTATAACTAATCCTACTGATTTTTCCCAAGTTGTTTACAAAATGAGATAAAAGTGAAAGTACTGGTCAAGACCAGTCTACCACTAACTCTCTTCAAACTACATCTGCCTAATATTGCCAAGCATGGAGTTTTAACTGCATACCAAGACTCTTACAACACATACACAACTTACCTAGATATTCTGCTTAAACTAAAACAATTGAGAACTTCGGTTTTTCTTTACTCAACCTACTAATATCACCACAGCACGGAAGCTCTATTGTACGAAGCACCTACTATTAACAAGCCACACATGGATGTGGGAACCAGCCATAAGGATATGTTACTTAGCTTCCTCACCATCACCACCACCGCCCCGACCACCAGCTGCACTTCCCTGACCATCGGTGCCTGCACCTCCCACATCAGCGGAGTCCTGCTTTCCACTTCCACGACCATCAGTTTGCCCTGAACTTCGAGGAGGGCCTCCAGCACTAGCACCTCCAAGGGTACTTTCAGTGTGATGTGGGTGATGCATGCCATTGTTAGCACCACCAATAGGTCTGAGTCCCATTTGCCCTTGCATTGCTTGCTGGTGTTGTTGGTGTAGTTGCTGCTGTGGATCTTGTAATTGATGGGGGTTGCCGAACTGCAATGGAACTTTTGGAGGGAAAAGTCCCGATTGCTGAGCCATTATAGCTGCCTGAGGGTGCTGCATATAATAACCCCCTTGTTGCATGGCAGGATGGGGAGCCATCTGACCATTCTAACATATGTAAGACACAATATATTTTTAAATGAAATTAGCAGAAACTGAGGCCTAGTTATTAACCAACCTGTGGAGGCATGGCCGGTGCCTGTGGCTGGGCATCAGCAATTGCAGCTAAATACATCAAATTCTTCTGAAGTTGAGCTTGGTACCTATTTAAATAATCACATTTAACTGTCAGCTCTCAAGAACAATTTTGTGCACACTACAAGTACATAGGGATGAAATTGACCTTGAGTGAAATGCATTATATTGTGAAAATTGAAAGCCGCGTATGAAAAATAGTTTTAGGAAATGCAACACTTCAGTAGTCCATAAAATCACACAAGTGCATAGAAACAACAAAGGATGTAGATTATGTAACCCTTGACTCCAAATATTCACAAAAACAATACCTTGTATCAATTCCGAAATACCTACCCAATTATAAAGAACAGAAATAACTAATAAGTCTAAACCCCTATTTTATTTTATTTTATTTTAAATGGAAACGCTTTTCATGAAAAGAGACTACTGCTCAAATTACAAAGATATAAGAAATGCTCGAAAATGAAAATGAAAGATCTAGATTCGAAATTATAATTGGTAGCAAGATTTAAACTGCACCCATGGACGCCTCCAGCTCTTAAACTCCAAGATACACCATCCTTACTTTCAAATAACATGCATGGTAAATTAAATGTTTTTTTTTTTTGGGTAAGAAGCTGAACTTTCATTGAAAAAGTGGAAGAATACAAGAGGCACAAAAAACATGTCCCTAAAAACAGAAATCCAACACTTACCACACAAAGGATTTTAGTCCAAAAGAACAAGACCAATGTTATAATTACAAAATGGTCCAGTGACAGACTCCCAAACAGAAGTGTTAAACCTCACCAACTCCCAACCTTCTCTCTAGACTTCTCCACATCCTAAAAATCCTACGTTATTAGGAGTTAGGACTACAGATTATGAGAGACACAGGCAATACGATAATAATCAATGCAACTTTGTGGACTCCATTGGGGTTGGGATGTAACATTTCAAGAATTAAACCATGCACAACAATGTGTAGATAGAGGGGTAACTTACTGAGCACATTCAGCTAGTTTCCCCAGATTTTGGTTGTCCAGTATGGCCAATATCAACTTTTTGTTCTCATCAAGATACTGCATGCAGTTGAAACCATTCATTGTTGATAACTTCAACTCACAAGGATCTTTTATGGAGCACTTAACTAAATCTAAATTCATATTAGTTTATTCTGATAAACACCTAGACTTCAAATATCCAGAGACAAAATGAACATAAAACAAAGTTCAAACCTTATGCAACAGAGGAAGCAAATGTGAAGAAAAGCTCTCCAATCCACAATTAAAACAAAAAGAAAATCCCCAAAATTTTAATCAACCACAACATCACCCAGCTCCAATATCAAATATGCAACTACCATTCGAGCACATTAGTCCTCGAAACATGTTTCCAACAGAATACTACCATATCATTTTCAATTCTTAATCAAAAACTCCAATTTGTCATTGTTTTTTTTTTATGAATCGCATTAATTCACAAAGGCCTGCTTTATTTGGTTCTTCCCATCAGCAAACATTTGGTCATTAACTTCCATGTTGAAGCTATTAACTTATCAAGCACAAAAGCATGTTTCTTTCAAAATTGCATCCAATGTCATAAAAAAGTTCCATAAAATCAAACGCACCACCGAAGGGAGCAGTCACTTCAATACCATATCTATATATATATATATAAGACGTTTTGAGTAAGAAGTAAAGAAGAAAGAGAAAGTGCGTGCCTTTTGTATCTGCTCTGTGGTGATATTGGTTGGGGGAAATGAAGGCATCATGGGCATCATTTGCGGTGGTTGCTGCATCTTTGGCTTTCCTGAATATGAACCTTAGCCCTACCTCTCAGAAAAGTAATTTCCCAAATCAGAAGAGATTGAGAAGATAAAGGAAGACCCAAAAGCAAGAAGAGAGAGAATCTGCTACATTAAAATAGAATTATGAGGTTTTACCCCTGTTTGGAACCCCTGAATCGGTCAAAATCTGTTTCTAACTCTACCCCATAAGCGTTTTATTTTAAATTTATATCCAGCCAATTCATATGCAATCGTCTACCTATGTTACTTCATAAGCATCGATAGTTCAATCAAACTCAAACATAATATTAATTTTCTATTTTGTTGATAAGAATGATAAGTTTTGTCCATTTTTATTTATTAATTAATCTATCTTTTTGTCTAATTTGTAAGATACACATTCTTAGTATCATGTTTTCATTTAGGTTAGTAGAACATCGATTGAAGAAGAAATCAACAAAAATTGATTTTCTTCACCGTGAGTGAAAGAGAACAGACCAACATAACCCAGCAAAACAAAACAAAAACATAAAATAAAACCTTGGGATCTGAAAAACAAGCAGCGGTCGCGCGATCTCACAAACGGCGCGGTTTGGGGGGTGAACCACAGTGTTCGGGACAAAAATGAAGGGAGATAAGTCTGATAGGTCGGAGTCAAAGAGAGTGCGAGAGGAAGGTGGCGGCTACGATTTGGTCGAAAGGGTAAGAGTACGGGAGGTTCAGCGACGGCGTGCGGGTTGGACGGGCGGCGAACGGCGTGGCTGATAACGGGAGGACAAGGGGTGAGTGAACGTGAAATAGGGTTTAGAAAAAAGAAAAGTCGTGATGTTAAAAAAAAAACAAATATAAAAGAAAAATAATTTAATCAGTGCTGCGTACGGAAGACATGAAAATATAAGAAAAAGCCAAAAAGGAATTAGAAATTAGAAATTAGAAATTAGAAATTAGAAATTAGAAATTAGAAATTAGAAATTAGAAATTAGAAATTAGAAATTAGA
>JBBPDJ010000014.1:1274764-1295945 GCA_037974625.1 Cucumis cinereus
ATTATTATTATTATTATTATTATTATTATTATTATTATTATTATTATTATTATTATTATTATTATTATTATTAATTTCAATTTTAATTTCCTTTTTTAAAAATATAAAGTTGAAATATTTTCTTTCGTTAAATAAATGAGAGGTTGGAGAAGAGGGAGACAGAAGTGGAAGAGGGTGGAATATATTAAATTAACTAATAATTATAATTAATTAAAAAAAATGAAAAAGAAAAATAAATTTATTTTAATTTAATTTTATAGGCCGTGAGATTAAAGTAAAGAAAAAGGGAAATGAGGTAATCGGACCGACCAACAGAACCTTACGGTGGTCCCCGCCGTATACAATCGGGCAGAAAAACCTCCTCCTTGCTGGGTGGTCCCCCCACCTCCGATCCCACGTGTACCCCATCTTCTTCTTCAATCTCCTCCCTTCATTTTAAACGGTCCTGATTCAATCATTCGTAAACCATTTCAAATTAAAATACATCCACTTCATTGACCATGGACCAAACCTCTTCTCCGACTTCCGACTCCGAATATATATATATATTTTTTTTTTAATTTTAAAATAGTATTTAAATTTAAAAGCTGACGTCACACTACCTTTGACTCTTTCTCTCTCTTCCTTTAAACTCAAACCCACCTCTGCTCTCGTCTGCGACTCACTCTTTTCTCTTTCTCTCTCTCTCGTCCGACGATTTTTTTCTCTTTCAGATTCTTCTTTCCGGCGGTGGCGTCGGCGGTGGTGGTGGGGGAACCGGTGGTTAGTTTGACGGAAGATGGTGAAAGATGACTTATGTATTACAATTCCCAGCGATTTCAGGTGTCCGATCTCCTTAGACGTCATGAAATCCCCTGTAAGTTTATGTACCGGAGTGACTTACGATCGTTCCAGTATTCAGAAATGGCTTGATAATGGAAACAACACTTGTCCGGCCACCATGCAGGTCCTTCAAACCAAGGAGTTCGTACCTAACCACAATCTCCACCGCCTCATTCAGATTTGGTCCGACTCCCTTCACCAACGCCTTCATTCCCCTGTTTCCGACTCTTCTCTCTCCTCCGATCAAGTTCTCCGCCTAATCAACCGTATGGATGACCATCAATCACGCGCTGATTCTCTTCCGCGGCTTGTCTTTTTCGCTTCTGAATCGGTGGAGAATCGGAGGCTTCTCTGTGGAATTGACGGATTCGTGCCGGTACTTGTCGATCTTCTTAGCAATGTCGATGGCGGTGGTTTGGTTGAGCAAACTGTCAGGTTATTGCATTTGATTCGGAGTGAGATTGGGGATAAGGAGAGGTTTGTGAAGACGATGTTGAATAGCGATCGTAATTGTATTTCATCTCTGCTTTTGATTCTGAGGAAAGGAACCGTCGAATTGCAAATCTGCTCAGCTAATCTGTTGGAATATCTCGCAATCGACGCCGAAGCGAAGATTGTAATTGCAGAAACAGATGGATTGATGCAAGAATTACTCAAATTAATCAATTCTGAAAACGATACAACCCTAATTGAATCCGTTCTGTCATGCCTAATTTCGATTTCAATGCCAAAACGGATCAAAATAAAATTAGTCCAACTCGGAGCGATAAAATCAGTAACGAAGCTTCTCTCAGAATCGAACTCGAGTTCAAGCATTTCGATGACTGAGAAGGTTTTGAAAGTTCTAGAAATGGCATCGACGGTGAGAGAAGGAAGAACAGAGATCGGAGAAGACTCTGTATGCGTAGCGGCGATAGTACAGAAAGTGCTGAAGGTATCGAACGCGGCGACGGAGCACGCGGTGACGACGCTGTGGAGCGTTTGTTATCTGTTCAGAGACGAGAAGGCGGCGGAGGCGTTGACGAAGGCGAACGGATTAACGAAGATTTTGCTGTTAATGCAAAGCAATTGCTCACCGCCGGTACGGCAGATGGCGAGAGATCTGTTGAAGATTTTTCGGATCAATTCGAAATCGTGCCTATCGAGTTACGATACAAAAACTACGCATATCATGCCATGTTAAAGCCGATTTGGTTTCTTCATCATCATCATCATCTTCTTCCTCTTCCTCTTCCTCCTCCATTCCAAACCATTTCGACTTCTCTTTGTAAGTTATTATGGAGATTTCTGGGGAGAGATTTTACTTTCTTTTTTTTTCTTTAATGTTCTTGTAAATCAAAGAAATTTTGTCAGTGAATACAAACAAAATTATTCGATTTTCAACTTCTGTTCTTGCATTTCCGTGTAAGCCTCATCGGATTCAGTTTTTTTTTTTAGGTTTATTATTATCATTATTATTATTTACCTAAGCAAAAAAAAAAATTCAATTAGGTAAAAATACAATTTTAGTCATGGTTCCATGTTGGTTTTTTTTTTTTTTTTTTCTCCTAAAGATTTCATTTTATTCCTAATAAATGTTAGTATAACAATTGTAGGACTAGAGATTGTGTCTCGTGTCTCATATCCTAAGCATTAGTATCATGTTAATACTATCGAGTTTAGTTGTACTTATAAAGTATAAAAACAATGGTTAGGTGCATCCAAATATCACAAAATATTATTTTTTCCAAATATTAAGGTGTTTTCCAATTTTATATTATTGATAATTAATATATTAAAAATTAAATTTTAGTTCCAAAAATAACAATTTGAATTCTATTTGTAACTATTTTGTATTTTTTTAAATAAGTCTATAAATACTACTTTTACCTCTATTTTCTTTCTTTTTATCTACATCTTACCAACAATAAAGTAACTTTCAAAAGGTTGTTTTTGTTTTTGAAATTTTAATTATTTAATAAGTTTGCATATTAAAGAAGAAAATTGACTTAATTTATAAAAAAAACAAATAATTAAATTTTTACCAAATGGGATATAATCTTTTAATTTTGTATTTAATGAGTTATATTTTTTATTTAAAATTTGTGTAAATTAATTGATTTATTAAATTAAGATTTTATGTGCACTAAAATTCTAAATTTCACTCAGTGTTAAATAAATTTAGGTCCGCTTGGATTGCAAAAAAATAATATGTTTTTTTTAAAAAAAAAAAAAAAAAAAAAAAACTCATTCTTATTTTAACTTTTTTCTTCTTGTAAAAGCGATTTAATAATATACTTCAAAACTATTTTAAGTGATCGTCTAATCCTCTAAATTTTTTTAAAATAACTTATCTTTTAAAATAATCAATTAGATTAGAAAGGTATTCTAAAAGAAATTCAAATAATGGTTAAGATTGATGAATCAAATTTACACATATTTTTGAGTTAAGAAGTTGAATAGTGTATTCTCCCAAGTTTGGTCTAAGAAGATTAAAATATGGATAATAAATGTGACCGAACAATATGCTTTTGAAGAAATATTGAAAGTATTTATATTTTTTAATATTTTATTGATTTTTGCCAGATTATTGGTTTCTTTCCACACACACATAAATGAGGATAAAAAGTAGTTTTTTTTCTTTAATGAAAAAAAAATAAATAAATAAAAAGACATTTTGTTGGAAACAAAACGTAAAAAAGAAAATAGTAATGAAGAAGGATTTGATCAATATGGTTGCATGTGCCCTTCCAATCATTAATCCTACGCTCCGCTCCGCTCCTCATTTCATTTCTTTTATGAAAAAATGGATAAATTAAAAAAAATCATATTTACAATTATATCTTCAAACTTTTAAATATAAAAATTTAATATGTACAATATTAAAGTTGTAATAAAGTGAATTTTTGATTTCGAACTCGAAAAGTTTTCTAGTTCATCAATATTGAATAGCTCGTCGATGTTGTTGCTCTTCTGGACAATATTATTACAGTTGATTTAGAAGCAAAAATTTATTTCTTTTTTGGTGAAATAGATTTGATGATCCTTTGAAACTTACTTGAATATTTGGATTGATTTGACAATGAAGCCCAAACATTAATTTGTTGATGGAATTTAAGTTTTTCTTGGAAGAGCTTGTATTTCGTCCACAAAGCGATCGATTGTTCACATTCTACCATGTAATGCACAATGTACCAAAGTCTATAGTGTCTGGCTTGAAGATCACCCCCATGGATTGATGTTGCGGTGTCTAATGATTTAATATCTTATTAGTTTATTCTTCTTCATATTACTAAAAAATCAAGTGAAACTTCAAATTTAATTTTAATAGCGATAGAAAAAAAAAGATTAAAACTTAATAAACTTTAATTCTTTTAAACTAATTAATAAACATTAATATTCTAGACAAGAAAAAAAAAAGTAGTATTGTTTGAAAAATCGAGGGCGGATTTGTAAATTTTGAAGTTCAGAGACCAAATTGAAACAAAACTCAAATATGAATGGTAAAAATATAACATTTTGAAACTTTCAAACTAACTTAAAATAAAATTCAAAACTTAAGAACCATATGTATAACATTTTGAAACTAGAAACGAAATAGAAATAAAATCCGAAAAAAAAACATTTTGTCTTAAAAATAAATATCTTTGATGGATGGAGTGGTTTGATGTTTGAATGGAAGAAAGGGGTATTTCCTTATCTCTCTCTCTCTCCAAATCTAATGAAAATGGTTTTCTCCATCTCAAATCAATAGAAAATTATATGGTCTCCAACATGAAGAAAGAGACAATGACATAGGAGATGTCTACACACATGTGTCCATCCCATCTATAATCCATCAAAATAACATACAAAAACATTTATAAAAACAAAAACAAAAACAAAAATCAAAAATCAAAAATCAAAAATCAAATCAAACCTTCTTTTTTTTCTTTTTTTTTTTACCATTTCATTTCCTACAACAATTATGAAATTGAGGATTGAATCTTTAACCATACTCATTTTGTCGTTTCAATGTTCACTTTAATTCTTAATGTAAACACATAATTATATTAACGATTCATTAACCTAATTTAATAAATATAACTCTTTTAGTTTTATTTTTCAAAAATATATATTAAAATTAAATTTAAAAAAAAAACAATTGGATGAGAGAAAGTTACATATGTAAGTCCACTTGAAAATGGTGGGTGAGCAAAGAAACATAGTTGAGTGTGATAGGAGCTTCTCACTCTCTTGAATGCAACATTTCCCCCCCTTTTTTTTCATTTTTTTTTCTTAAAAAAATCACCTTTAATTGTTTTTTCTTTATAAAAATGGTGTGATATTGCTTTCTTTTTTATTTTCTTTTAAAGTGAATATTTTTCTTATATTTATTCCCCCCCCCCCCCCCTCCCCCTCAAATTTGATGTTGTTGGCAACCTATGTGGCCATATATATTTATATTTGTTTTAAATATCCCTTTACTCACCAAACTTCAGTTCCAAAACAAAATATCTACCAACATTAAACAAAAATAAATAAAATCATTTTAATATGTTTTTTAATAAAGTAAAAATTGATAAATCTTAAAATGAAAATTACAAGTTTTTGGCATCATCCCATGGTATAGGGAGTCCAATCAAGCATCCATTTTAGAATGATAGGGATCAAACCAAACAAAATAAATTTTCTGCCTAAATTACATTTTTAATTATTATTATTTAATATTTATTATTGTGAGAAGTGATGCAATGCAAAGTGCTTTTAGTGGATTCCCAATTCCCCCTTCCTCCTTTGGTCCCAAATATAAAATGTTTTGGAATTTCTTTTTTTTTTTTTTTTTTCATGCTATTCCTTCATCCATATTCATATGAACTTTCAATTTCAAATATGTGTTTTCTCTGTATTTAGTGGATGTCAATCTCAGTTTTCCCCCATTTCAAAAATTAATATTACCCTCTCAATTAATTAACCATTAATATTAATCCCAATTCCTAATCATTTTCTAAATCTCAACAAAAAAAAAAAAAAAATATTAACATCTTTTGTGGACCTCACTATTTCCCTTTTGTCAAAATCAAACTCTAACTTATTATACTTATTGCCCCCTCTTCTTCTTCATACCACTCTCATCTTATCTCCTCCTTCCTAGGAGACCATCATTTTTCAAGTACCTATACAAAATTCTTCTTCCTAAATTTCAATTGTGTAATATTATAATAATTATATTGATGATATATATAAGTCTCCCGATTCCGGTCTTCTTTACTTTTGGTTTACTTTGTTAATTGTGGTGATAAGTGAAATATTTTTTTCTTATAAACATCCAAGTCGTCTTCACTCGTAAGATTGACGACTCTTCAAACGAGTTGGTCGACTCCTCCATCTTACATCATATTCCACGAAAATATACGAACTATTTACGTGATGATTGAATAATAGAAGAGAAAGTTTTTAGGGTAGAATGGTTAATTTGAATTTATGAAAATAAGAAAAAGGAGAGATGATATGATATAAAATATTTCCCAGATTTATTTATATATATTGAGGGTTATAAATGTACCAAAAGAATAAATTATTAGTAGAGATAGAGAAAGAGGGAGAGAGGTGTTGGCAATTGCTCAAATAATTATGGTTCTTTGTTGCTTTGCTGACTGTAAATACAACCTTTCTTTCTTTCTCTATCATTTTTTAAAAAAAAAAAAAAATTTGTTTGATAGCCACAAAGTAATTAAAGAACAAAATAAAAATAAAAAAAAAAATTGGAATCTTCATATAATATATATATATATATATATATATATGTTAATGGTGTAAAGTAAAAACCTATTGCTTTGACCATTCCATTCTATATAATATAATATTAATCCCATAATTTATTTTATTATAAGATTTGAAATGAAGTTAGACCCTCCAAAGTGCTCACCTTCTTCTCATTTATACATTTGTAATTCATTCTTTAATTCACAATCTTAAGAAAAAAGGAAACATAAGATCTTCTTCCATGTGTACATTAAAAAAAAAAAACTACTTCAGAATTCTACTTTTTTTTGTATTTTCTTTTTAAAATTCATTTGTAAGTTCATAAATAAACAAACGCTATTATGCATATTTTTTCTTTCAAATGTTATTTGCAAATTATTTGTCAAAAGAGTCATAAACAGATGTTAGAGTATTTAATATGATGTTGTTTAATAATTTATGTTTATTTTCATATGAAATAGTTCGTTAGACATGTTTTAATCGCTCCATTATATTCTCTATTTTCTTCACTATCAAACACAACTTTGAAAAATCAATGATTAAATTTGTTATTTAACTTTTAATAAATTATTAGACATAAATCAATGTAACGACTTGCAATTTGAAAAGCACACAGAACAAAATTAACTCCTTTTTTTTTTAGTAAATGAGCCATTAAAAAATGTGTTATAACGCTTTAGGGTTTTTATTTGGATTAGGATGGTTCCAACATTTTTTTTTTGTTTCTCACGCTTAACTATCAAGTTTTTATAATTGAATCATTGAAAAGGAATGTGCTTGTTGATATAAATAGCATTTTTCAATTTTTTTAAGCTTTTCTTATCCATACTTTCATAACCTCAAATGTGGTATCGACTCATTCATGTTTATTATTATTAGTATAACTTAGTAATATAATTTGTTAAATTTCTAAAAAAGAAAATGAATATTTTAAAATATAGAAAAATAAATCAAAATATTTATAAAATATAGAAAATTGATAGACACGTATAAAATATAAAATTTTACTATAATTTATAAATATTTTTATACTTTGTCGTTTACGATAATTCATTACTGACATTTTTTTTTTCCAGATCACTGACTGTTACTAATGATTCTAATTGTCTCTATACATAAATGTGTTTTTTTTAATACCCATTGTTTTCTTTTTTTAAAAAAAAATCATTTTCTAAATTAAAAGTAACAATAAAATACCTTTTTCTCTCAGCTTTGTGAGAGAGAAAAAAAAGAAAAAAGAAAAAAGTGGAGATATTGTTTTTTTTAATGTGGTTTTTTGAACATGCAACATTATTAAAATGGAAGGTGATGGTTCCCCTAAGCACTTAGAGAAAGAAAATGGGTCATCCACTTAACCTTTTTCTTTTGTTTCACCTCTTCTTTTTATTTGCATTATGGGGTTTCCAAGTTATAATTATAAAAGGGGAACAAAGGCTGGTCCAAACTCACGTGACATGAAGGTGTTCGACGAAATGTCTCAACCAACAGGAATTAAAGACCACAAAGGGCCAAGGCAAAGCCCCCCCCCCCTTTGCATCTATGTGTGTGGGGCTAACCCAATCATCCATCCTTCACATCATCAGCCCCCACATTTTCTTCACATACTTTGTGTATAATTTGGAAGAATCCATTCTTTTGGTTCCTGGATCATGTGTAAACCCTTTCCTCTATTCATCTTATTCATCTACTCTTTGTTCTGTTTACGTGTATTTTTTTAATTTTTTTTTTTTTTTTAATTTGGTTTTTGAGACATCTACTTTCACTTAAATCACTCCATTTTACCTTTTTCTTTTATATGTGATTATACTTGTAGTTATATCACTTAATCACATTTTTCAAAAATGTGCCTACAAAATAATATTATTATTCTTTAAATATATATATTGGAAAAAAGTTAAATACAAAAATCTGGCTTAAAATATGTAACTACTAATTAAGGATATTCATCAACATGTGCTCTCGTAGCTCAGTTGGTTAGAGCACCCGTTTAGTAAGCGGGAGGTCTTGAGTTCGACTCTCAACGAGAGCATGTTTATGCTTTGTTATTTTATGTTACTAAAACTATAAAAGCTTTTTCTTTTTTTATATTTAAGTTTAAACTTTAATTATGATTACTTTGGTGCATGCATAATTTTACTTATAAATTAAAAACAAAACACTATTATTACTATCTAAAGGAAAATAATCAAAATTAAAAAAAAATAAAAAAGAAGACTCTCTTGAACTCACAAACTTGGAGAGGGCCTATATTCATTGGGCTCAACATTTATAAACCCAAATTTGCACCTTCGTCTAACGACTTGAATCCATATTACCTACCAAAGAGATCTTATTCATCCAATATAGTAGTGTTCAATTATAAAATAATATCATATTACACAACTTTTTAACATTATTCATTTTTAAGTTGTTTTTTAAATACTAAACAAAATTCTTGAATGTATAATTTGAGGAGAACTTGTGAATTGTGATACTATATTTAGGGCCATTTGGATCACAACTTTCAAAAACCCATTTTCAAAACAGGCCCACCAAATATGTGTCTTGCACCATCTCATTCAACTTTTATAAGAACATGAAATTAATTGACACCCATTTATTACCCAACAACCTCTTGCTAATTAGTCAAGATGAGCTTAGTGTAACTCGCATCAATTACACTCTCAATTTTGAGGTAAGAGATTTTAGTCCCCTTATCTCGCACGTTGTCAAAAAAAAAAAAAAATATTCATTTTGTTTTTCTTTTTAGAATTTTAACCAAATAAACTTTCTCATCAATTATTTATTTTATTAAAATAGACAGAGTAAAGATATTTTATTATCTTTTAAATTATTAAATTTTAGAAAACGTACTATTGTGTGAGAGATTAAATAAAACTATATTAATAAATTTAAAAACAACTATAGAATGTTCTTTAAATTTAAGGGTGAAAATTATTATAAATATTCAAAATAGATGTTTCACTCGTGACTTTAATTAATAAACCTAATTTTGTGAAGCCTCGAATTAGTAAGTTTTTGTTTTTAAAATAATAAACTTTAAAAATTTTCGAGACGTGTCTTTTTAGTAATTGAGTTCTAAAAAGAAACAAGTTAAAAAAGTCCTAAAGTATTTTTGTTTGATTTTTCAAATTATTTTTTTAATTTAAAATGTTATTAATTATTTTTAAAAAAGTATAAAGGTTTTTTAGGGACTTTTTAAATCTATTTTAAAAAATTCAAGAACAAAAAACGTATATTTTGAAAGTTCAATGACCAAACAAGTCTACTTTTATAATGATAATGACTAAAAATATATATTTATTAAAATTCATGAATCAAATGCACAATATTGTTGGCAAACGAAAAAAATTAGAGAAAAGAATTTGGAGTAGAAAAATGTAATTAGATGATTGAGTTGAAAAGGACATTTGAAAGAAGGTCTTGTCGTTGAGTTGACGTGGACGATGTCGGCCATGTCATTTACTGCAACCACGGATTTTTCCGTACACTAAATTTCATTTTATCATTTCCAACCCCCCACACCTTTCTTTTACATCACACTCTACTTTTTCTTCCACAAATACACCCAAATACATTATTATTATTATTATTATTATTATTATTATTATTATTATTATTATTATTATTATTATTATTATTATAATTAATTAATTAATATGCAAACTAACTTTTTAATTATTGTTTACCATCCACCCTTGTACTTCTCTTGAGAACATTTTTAGATGGGCAAATGTATTAAATGCTCCTTCATATTTCAAAACTAGGGTGACCTATGTTAACTATACTTTTTTAATATTTCAAAATAAGAAAAACTATATTTATTTTAACTTTGAAATAATTTCAATTATGTATCTAGAGTTTGAAAAGTTTGGTTGAATTTTAAGATTATTTAAAATATATATTTTTAAAAATTGGACACTGATGTGAAATTAATGTTTAAAGATTAAAAGACATGTGTGCAACTATAATATAATTTACAACTTGATTTTTAATTTTTGATTGATTAAATGGTCATCCTCGTTTGTTTCAACCCTAAATTTGTCATTGACATTATTTATAATTCATTGGATCACAATTTTTATTTATATATAAGTTACCACGTCAATTTATGTTAGTGATGTTGTAAGTAGTATTGTGTATGTTTTTCAATAATGTTACACATCAATTATCACGCCAATTTCTATTATCATTTTTACAAAATAAAAACAAAGACAAAGTGTTTCAAGGAGTATTTTTCAAACGATATAAAAGTTCAACGTGGCTAAATTAATGAAATTTTAAAGTGTGTATATGTACTCCGACCACTTTGAAGTTAAAGAGTCTTTTGTATGTAGGTATGGATATATAGACATGTTTTTAGGATACTACATACATCAAACTCAAACATCCATTGGTAACATCAAACTTACTATAAAAAATAATAACATAATCCTTCTAACTCAAATGTCTACATAGTTTTTCTATCGAGGATTTTCACGATTGGGTGGGCAAACCAAATAAACCAAAATTTTTATTTTTGATGTATACTGAAGTGAATCAAACTATTTATTCGGTCCAAACCAAACTAGACGATAGAATATTCAATTCGATTAGTTTATATATCTACACACGTCAACATAATAATTATTCAACGAGGTATCAGTTCAATATTTTAATGCACGAACCATGGGTTTTGAAATATTAAAATTAAATAACTAAGAACTAAAACGAAACAACCTTAAAACATTATTGGTGGGCTATAAATTTTGATTGTGGACTAAAGGTGATTGAATTTTATGATTTGGGGGCAAAATATTTGAAAAGTGGAAGAAAAAAATTGAGTTGCCAACAAAAATGTATGTTAAATTAAACCCATGTATTGTGAAGTTGTGCCTCAAAATAATGTGACATTTTGAATCATAGGCCAATAATCATGTGGTTGGATTCCTTACTTTGGATGAATGATGGTGTTTTTTAATTGAAACATAATTGATAGATTCAAAGAATTTCTTTAATCAATTTCAATCATTAATGAGTAATTTACTCCTTTTTGTTTGTTTTTTTTTCCTATTTTTGTTGAAGAATATTTGAATTCTTATCCTTCCATTCCATAAAATATGAATCTTTAGATGTTATTAAAACATTCAAGGGATCTATTCCTTATATTTATATTTTTTATTTTAATTTTAAGAAAAAAAGGTGTAGGAATATAATTTTTATATATCAGATATACTTTCTATGGATCGACGAAAAGAGACCAATTGATAATTTAAATACGAAAGGAAGTTGAACAAGAAAAAATCGTTTTTAAAAAGAGTGAACACACTAAGTTTGAGTTTAAGAACAATCATTAAAGATTATTTTCCTAAATAAGTTGATTTTGGAGGTGTAATTCTACCAACGTTTTTATTATTTAATGCTACCTATCAATATTGCACTTTAGAACTATATGGTTGGAGTCACTATTTAAGATTCATAATCACTCTTTCATCTTGATTATAATAATTGACATTTTCAATCAAATATTTTTCACAAGTCCAAACAAGATCTTCATGCAAGATTTAGGTACAAAAAAACAAACAATGTTGAAATTAGTAGATTTTGTTAGAAATAAAAATAGTAACATAAAGAAAATGTATAAATAATATATTGTATTAAAGTGGTAATTAACTAATTAGATTGTATTGGAATTAGATTAATATAAACAGATGGAGTCTTAATCCTAAGTTTTAATGGCTAAAAAATGGACAACAATAAGCTATATTATCGTGTGAATCGTATTAATGAAAAATAAATATCAAAGCATTTCTTTTAATTATTTAAATAAATCTAACATACAAATTGACGTTTCATTAAAATAAAATAAAATTAGAAGGGAAGTAATAAAGAATAAAATATTATTGGTGGTGTATCAATATCAAGGAAAAATGAATTATATTATTATTATAGTTGAAATGGTATAATGATATGGGAAATTACAGTGTTGTGTAAAAGAGGAGCAACTTAACTATGGAACCTAGGGCCTAATAGACAATAGGCTAACGAGGCTCCTGGGTTAAACACGCATCAAACCAATAAATAAATAAATAAATATATATATATATATATATATATATATATATTTTGATTTTTCGTAAATAAATTGTGATATTTTGTAAATATTTTGATTCATTGCTATAAATAGCCTTAAAAAACTATACCATAACAATCTAATGATAAATTAATTGTAACACCAACCACATACAACATTGATTAAAGAATTTTAACTTTAATGATAATAGGGTAAACTCAAGCATGATTGTGACAGATACTTATGTCTTTCGTTGAAGTTGAGGATATTTAAATTTTTACAATCTACCTATGAATAGGAAAGAACGCATTTGTTACTTAATAGAAAATAGAAAAAAAAACACCAGCATGGAAATTCTAAAAATCAATGAGAGAAATACTAAAATGGATTAAATTATATATGTACATGTAAATTTAATATTGTTATTATTTATTACATTGGCGGACTTAAAAAGTGAGAGGATTCAAATTCTAATCTCTATATCAAAAGACTTAATGTGTAATTTTAGTATAATAAGCTTCTAATGAGTTGTTAATTGAAGTTGGTGTGATTACTTGTAGTTTGTGAAATGTCAAAGTATGTTTATTGAACGAGGAGGACGACGTACTAAGTCCGATGAAATCAATAATTAAGAAAATCTTGTGTATATAAATGCAATGTAAGGTTCAATTTAGCCACATCCAACGTTGTCAAAATTTGATGGTAGATAGGTTAACTCGATGGACAACGAATGGTGAATACCGATCTCACTTTTTTTAATAGGATCACTTTATTATTTAATTGAAATGGATTTGAGCTGGTGTGGAATCTAGAATTATTTGTACTTCTTTTAAAAACAAAAATTAACCCAAGAAGAGGGTAATTATAATATAGATAAAGTGAAAGGATTGAGAAGAAATATTTGTGGAGGGGGGAAGATGTAATAATGTATAATTGACTGACAAGGATCTTCAAACTGTCTCTTGTTTCATTCCCAATCGTTGGTGTCATGTCTTTGATATTAAATATATATATATATATATATATATATTAATAAAAAAATAGTTTTAAAATTAATTAAAGAAATAAAATAAAAACGTGGGTGAGTTCATAGTCAGCAGCTCCGAGGAGTGAATAGTGAATAACAACACCTTCGTTACCAAGTCAGCGCACCATCCATACACTCAACCCTCGAACTTTTTTTTTTCTTTTTTTTTTTTCAAATAGTTATTAGATATAAATTTAAATATTCAAATATAAGAGTTAAGAGATTTTTTTAATGTTAAATATAAAATTTTAAAATAACATTTTCGTTTTCAAACTTTAAACTGTGATTTAAAAAATAGAATACTGTCCCAATATTGATTAGACGTTAAAATTTATGATACTTAGTCCACTAAGACACGTTTTTATTAATTTAAAAAATGTATTTCAAAAAACTCATTTTTACCTAAAATTTTTTAATCAAAATTGTTTAAAATAGACTTCAAATGCTATTTAGAGGGGTTTCAAATACTTTATTTTTCTCTTTCTAAAATGACTTGTTTTTTAAATTAATCACTTGAAAATGTATTCTAAACACATTTTAAATCATGTATAATAATCTGTAATAATTATAATGACCAACAATTCATTTGATGAAAAAAATAACGATAAATATTAATTTTACCTATTTTAAATTTTTTGAACTAAATTGTTACATGGAAGTTAAAAGATTAAATTGTTGAAATGACTAAAATTCTCTTTTATAACAATTTGGTTTTTTTATTTTATTTTATTGTTTTCTTAACATTAAACTTATTTTCTATCAAATTCTCGTAGTTTTCTTATTTCTAAAGTGAAATAGGGTAATTCTAAAAACAAAAACATTTTTTTTCTAAAAAAAAGTAGTTTTCAAAATTTGCTTTGTTTTTTAAAACATTGGTAAAACGTATAAAATAAAACAAGAAATTTAGAGATGATAAGAGAGTTTATAAATTAATAGTTATATCAATTTAAACCTTGAATTTCAAGAGTTCAATCAATTTCAACCCTAAACTAATAATTGTTTCAATTTAGACTCTAAACTATTACAAGTGTGTCAATTTAAACCACGAACTTATATAAATGTATCAATTTAAACCTTATATTATGTTTTACTTAAACACAATTATGAAAATTGAGGATTTAAATTGATACATTTATGAAAGTTTAACATTTAAATTAATACAACTATTAGTTTACAGTATAAATTGATATAACTCTGAAAGTTGAAAGGTTAAATTAATATAATAATTGGTTTAAGGTTTAAATTGATGCAATCAATCTCCAAAATTTAGATAGGTAAAATGATATTTGTTCAAATAATTATCAAATAAAGACCTAAATTATGATAAATCAAACATTGAATTATTATATTTCATATAAATTAAATATAAAGATTTTTTAAATACGACAAAGATATTTTTTTACCGTATAGAAAAAATAAAGAAAAAAAAAGGTGAGTCTTCTTTTAAGTATTAACTATAGTTTTCACGTCAGGTTATGATGGGACTCTCAAACGGAACATGATCCGGCCATCACGCCGTCTCCCTTTCCACGTTTATAAATTCTCCTACTGCTACTACTATTATTATTTTTAGGTTATTATTAGGGAAATTATAAAAAAAAAAACACTTCATTGACAAATTAAGTATAATTAAAATGAAGTGTAATTGATTTTTGTGTTTACGTAGTTTTTTTATGAAAGGTAAAAAGTTTGTTTTTTTTTTTTTTTATATTTGAAAAAAAAACTCTTGTTATTATTATTGTTATACTAAACTATCATTTTTCTATAGGTCAAAATATCATTTTAGTTTTCATATTTTGAAGTGTCCGATTTTAAGTTTTATGTTTTTAATAAATCTGAAATTTAATCTTCTAAAATTAATTTTTATTGAAAATAAATAATATTAATAATAATTTTCATAAAAGAAAACACTATATATATATATTGAAATGGGTATCTCTCTATTCATCTTGCCTTTTACAACAAAAACTTTTTTTACTATTTTCTTTTTTTGGTTGATCTTGTCCCCCCAAAATCATCAATTAGAGCAACAACTTCTCTTGTTGTAATTGCCTGAGAGATTCGCGACGTTGATGGTGGTGCCGTGAGGGAGGCCGGGTGTGGAGGTGGCTTCCTGAGCAGCCAAAGCTTTCTTGCTAATGATGTGATAAATGTCAAGCAAAATGGTCTGAAAAGCCTTCTCAACATTCAAAGCCTCCAAAGCTGAGGTCTCAAGGAATGACAACCCTTCTTTCTCTGCCAAAACCTGAGCATCTTCCGCGGAAACTGCCCGGAGATGGTTAAGATCCGCCTTGTTTCCGGCCATCATGATCACGATATTGGAATCGGCATGGTCTCTCAGTTCACGTAGCCATCTTTGGACATTGTCAAAGGTTTGTCTCTTGGTTATATCATAAACCAAAAGTGCACCAACTGCTCCCCTGTAATAAGCACTTGTTATGGCTCGGTATCTCTCTTGCCCTGCTGTGTCCCATATTTGAGCCTTCACTGTCTTCCCCTCTACCTGTCTCAACCCAACTCTCAACAATCATCTACTTTACTTTAATATGTAATACACCATTAAATTTACCTCACCCAACTTTAATTTTAGAGTCAATCATTGATTTAACATAGTGTAAGAGAAAGAGGTCTTGCATTCAAACTTCTCCAATGTTAATTTTTTCTCAATTAATATTGAATTCAACTTGTTGGAACTTTACAAATTTCCAAGCCCATAAATAACAGAAAGTAAGAAGCAGGATAATAACCGGTTAAATTTTCAGCCTCTAATTAACATGGTCTCTCACATCTAACACTTGTCCATCAAGTGTAGATTTGAAATATGCACAAGACTCGATAAGGTTGAAAAGGGAACAATATTGCATGGTTTGAACAAAAGAGTTTCTGAACCACTCTCTTTTTTCAAAAAGTTTCAACAAATGGATAAATAAATGTAAATTTAATATTATGCCTTTCGCTTAAATCAGTTCATAAACAAATTGGAAGGGAAGAACTGAGTCAATATTCATATCCTCCTTCCGAAAGTTAGATTCAAACTTGGAGAAAATGGTAAATTCAGGCCTATTGATATACAATTACAATAACAACGTTGTAATTTAAACGAAATCTCCTGAGTTACGATTCTCATCCCATCGGAATCAAACTCGTGGAATTGTTAATTAAGTAACGTAATAACACGATCGTGTAGAAACGAGTTTGATTTAAAGAAAAAGAAATATAAAAATGGAGGTAGCGTAAACAACCTGCAAAGTCCGTGTAGCGAATTCAACCCCAATGGTGGACTTGGATTCCAAACAGAATTCGTTACGCGTAAACCTGGAGAGAATATTGGATTTTCCAACGCCAGAATCACCGATCAAGACAATCTTGAAGAGATAATCGTATTCATGATCCACCTTGTAAGCCATTTGAACAAATTTATCCTAATCAAATACCGAGCCTAACACCTGCCAGATCCAACCACGTCATAACGATTAAGAACAAAAAAATGGAATAAACAAACGCATTTCTAAGGAAGGCATTGAAGAAAAACAAGAACAGAGAATGAAGAAGAATGAAGAACTGACCATAAAAGAAAAAAAAAATGGTGAATGGGATTGATTGGGAAGGGAGGGAGAGTGGTAATTGGATTAGGAATTTCCTTTTTTTTTTCTTTTTTTTTTTTTTGAAATTTCTTGGGAAATTTTATTAGCGAATTTTAAGGAAAATGGGAAAGAAGAAAATGAGGGGATTTTACGGAACCAATGTAACGGAAACGGAATAACGGAGGGAAAGGCACTGAAGGCGGCCTTTCATGTGGCACACAATTCAGAATCCCCATTAATTCATTATTCATTTTTTTTTAATTATTATTATATAAAATAAATAAATAAATAAATAAATAAATAATCGCCGTTACTATTTTTTGCAAAATATTTGAAAAAAACAAGTTATTTAAGACTGGTTTTAAAATTATTTGATTTTTAAATATATAAATACCACTTTCATATTTTAGTTTCATTTTAAAAGTGTTTTTTTCTTCTGAAATCAAAGTCAATTTTTGAGAACTTAAAAAATATAGTTTTTAATCCATTATGGATTATCAAATTTTTTGACTTTGAAAGTTTTTTATTTTTAATTTAAAAGTTACATTTATGATTTATAGCTTATAATTCTAATTTTTATCTAATTCATACTCTTCAAAACATTGCCTTTGTAGTTCTTAAATTTTGATATTTGATTTTAATTTTGTTCCTATGATTTAAAATGCCTCAATTTTATCATTGAGATTTAAATTTTGTTTCAATTTGATATCTAAAATTTCACGATCTACACATTTAACCTCAATTTTCACTAAATAGTATTTGGACTCCGTAACATTAAATAATTTAAGATAATATGAGTTGGATTTTCTAATGTATTTTTAATAATGATTAAAAAATAATAAAATTTAATTAATTATACTTTAGTAAATACAAAATATAATCAATATTTAGTGAAAATCAAGATTAAAAATGTAAACTTTAAAACTATAAGTGTCACTCAAATGTTAAAGATAAAATTGTAATTAAAAAATTAATATAAACTAAATTTAAAATTTTGTCCAACAAAGAGTTTTGTTAATCCAAATTATGGTACTCAAATTCTCGAGTGCACTCACCACAATTTCTTACTTAAGCATCGACTTTGACCATGTGTGGTCGATAAACATCACACTAATTTTTCTTATTTTGCAGATAATCTTTTTTTCCAAATTATAAATTTATAGTTGTTTTCGAGCGACATTTAATTTCGACATCAATATCTTTTCGTCTTTTTTTTTTAATTTGATGCCTTAAATTATATTATTCAGGCATTAAAGAGAAAAGTCTATTTTTTTTTTTATGAACAACAAACACATATTTTTATTCATTACTTAATTAAGTGACTGAATGTCACTATAGATTTACAAGAAACACCAAATTTTTTGCATCCTTTAGACTTCCAACATAATGGTGCTCAGAAGACAAATGCACCTTACTCCTTTCCCTTCTTCAATCAAGGTAAAATGTAGCCTGCAAAATCCAAAAGTCGTGTAAGTAAAACATTTCGAAACCTAGAGACCATATCGACGAGCAAATGGTATATAGATATAACTAGAAATACAAACCTCCACAGTTGTAGCCAACAGGACGATCAACAATGTTACAACGTTTAGGAATTGTGATAGCAATTTGAGGCTTTGATCCAACCAATTCAGCTGTTTTAGACAACATAACAGCACAAAGACAGCTTGTACTTTGCCCTAATTTCTTGACTTGATCACAACATCTTTGAGAAACAGGAGAATCAACATCTTTTGAAGCTCCCATACATGGCATCATCTTAAATGCTTCTCTGTCGGGTGTTGATGGTGCACATTCATGACCACATTCTATACCAACTATTAACATTGCAACAATACATACCGTAACCCAATTGTATTTTGATGATCTTGAATAATTCATCTCCATTATTCTTATGATCTTGATGCTTTATGATGAGTTAGCTAGTATGGCTTCCTAAACCACAATTTTATACTAACCAACAAGTAATTGGGATTGTTTGTGTTTGTGTGTGAAATGATCACATATCCACAACATTAATAAGTGGATCTACCACTACTTCAATTTATTATTTCATCAAATGTTTTAGATATATTACCTCTATCTACTGTCATATTTCATAGTGGAATCAATCATATGTGCACCACTTTGCATATTATAATTAGTTTGTAGAGAAGGTATCGATTTTGATCCTAAACTTGTTAGGTAACTTAGCTTAGGTTATTCTACCGCTTTGCATATTATAACGTTGCTTAATTGTTATTTCTCTATATAGAGAGAGAGATATAAAGTGGGGATTATGAGTTAATTTCTTTAGATAATAATAAATTTGATAAATTGTAGGTGAAACCCACTTAGTAAAGTGGGGATTATGAGTTAGGGAAATGAAATGAATTAATTTGAGGAGCACTATCTCCACTTAATGATGAACCAATTTACTTTGGGCCAAAAGGGCATTCCATTTTGGAACAACTGACTAATCACATTCCATTACTAAATAAATATCAGTTCTCACTTTGGATTTATGTGCTTTCCATCTTCCATAACCATCTTTAAATTATTAAGTTCACAATCGTGGTTGTTGGTGGACCCTATTTCATTGAATTCAGGGTTTTCTTTTAAAAAATGAATGTTTGTCGTCCCAACTCACGTACCACTTGAATCGGCGAACAACCGAACCCTTGGGACCTTCTTCAACCCCAGGATGTAATGAGTCGACATCGAGGTGCCAAACGACTCCATCAATAAGAGCTCTTGGGAGTCATCAGCCTGTTATCCCCGACGTACCTTTGATCCGTTGAGCGAGAGCCTGAGCATTCTGACAATTGATGTCGTCTTGGCACTTCCGCATTACCGGCGGCCAGTGGTTCATCAATCACCTAAGGATTTCTTGAATTAGATTCATGTCCTCTTCTCTTGTAGGTACTTACCTTGAATCCGAAACAGATGCTTTTGCCGGGTGAGCTGACTCTGCATGTTACCGAACTGCCTGCCGAACAACCAAGAGATCTTACCTTTCAACTTACCACATGCTTAATGTATCTTGATTGAATGTGACATTTCATAATCTTTATCATAATAGTTGTTGATGAAAAAAAATAAAATAATAAAAGGAGGAAAAAATCAGTCCACGTACGACTGATGAATAGGGGGAAGGCGCGGTCAAAAGGGTAGAGGGCAGAAGCGTCGGGCACGTGGGAGCGCGTGAGTCAGCGCGCGTGTGGCGCGTGTAGGCGTGTGGGCGCGTGGGAGCGGGTTGTCAGCATGGCAGTTCCGCATGCACCCCTTTTTCGCCTTGGTCAGCATGCACAGATGGCTTCCTCTCTCTCTAATTATAGCTTTTCATATACCTATATAAACCCCCCTTTCCCTTCATTCTAACACACTCATTCTCCACTCAATCCCTTTCCCTCTCCCAAACGTTTTCTTTTCTTCACATAACATAAATTATTTCCAATTTTATTTTATATTCAAATTATTTTTTGTCTTTTCGAGCATTTATCTCTCCTATAAAGTGTCAGTTTCCGGTCGGTTTCTGTGCAATTCCGATCGAAGTTTAGGCTGTTTTATCCTGGGGACGCCGTGGCAAGATTATACTGTTTGCACAACCGACCAGAGCCGCGAAACGTCTTAAAGAGAGCGAGATTCGCGACTCAGCCAACCACACTAATTTGTTTTTTGTTTTGCAGCTAATTATTTTCTTTTGTTCAATTTCCACCGACGGTAATTTTTCCAACAATTTTAAGACGATTTCCATCTGCACGTAATGGCTCAAGCTGATATGATCACCTTTGATCTCAACCGTCCATTTCGTTTCGAAGGAGCACATTTCAAACGGTGGAAACAGAAGATGTTGTTCTTCTTGACTCTTAAGAAAGTAGTCGCTGCATGCACCACGGAAAAGCCCGAGTTGCCTAAAACCGATCCAACCCAGGAGCAAATCAGTACTTTTGAAGCATGGATGGAAACCGATTTTATCTGTAAGAATCTTAT
>JBBPDJ010000014.1:1304063-1321162 GCA_037974625.1 Cucumis cinereus
GTCTAGAAAACAAAGTTTGTAAATTAGATAAATCCCTCTATGGACTAAAACAAGCTCCTAAACAATGGCATGAGAAACCTTGGTCAGCGTGCGCAGATGGCTGTCAGCGTGTGGCGCGTGTAGGTGCGTGGGCGCGTGGGAGCGGGCTGTCAGCATGGTAGTTCCTCACGCACCTCTTTTCTGCCTTGGTCAGCGTGCGCAGATGGCTTCCTCTCTCTCTAATTATAGCTTTTCATATACCTATATAAACCCCCATTTCCCTTCATTCTAACACACTCATTCTCCACTCAATCCCTTTCCCTCTCCCAAACGTTTTCTTTTCTTCACACAACAAAAATTATTTTCAATTTCATTTTATATTCAAATTATTTTTTGTCTTTCCAAGCATTTATCTCTCCTATAAAGTGTCAGTTTCCGATCGATTTTTGTGCAATTCTGATCGAAGTTTAGGTTGTTTTATCCTGGGGACGCCGTGACAAGATTATACTGTTTGCACAACCGAGCCGAGCCGCGAAACGTCTTAAAGAGAGCGAGATCCGCGACTCAGCCAACCACACTAATTTGTTTTTTGTTTTGCAGCTAATTATTTTCTTTTGTTCAATTTCCACCGCCGGTACTTTTCCCAACAATAGTCCTCCTAGTAAAGGGACTCGACCTCTTTTGAATCGTCAAGTAGGTAAAAAAATAGGTATACGAACCACTTTTGCTTTGCCTTAAACTCGATTGGAACAAAACTAAGAAAGAAGCAGGCGGAATGGAGAAAGGAAAGGGACAAGGGCGGTCTTGAGGTGGGATGCTTGTGGTAAGCTGCTTTGGATATGAGGAATTCCTAAAAAAAAAAGGCAAAGGTCACTCACCCTCTCCCTCTCCTTGGCAGTCCATGGTCCATTAGATGGTCGGTGCAAGGCCAGGAATTTGAATACATTGATTCCGCTCGTTCCCGTCCTTCGCTTCAGGGCCTGTCCCTCGGTGTGGTCAGTACTCCATACTGTCGGGCAGCGAAGGATGGAATGAGAAACTTTAAACCAATCATAAATTATTATTTTATTTGTTATACTAATGACGAAATTATAAAGGATTAAATTTGTGACTGGTTAGAAATAAGTTTTTAATATTAGGAACATACCCTAAATGACTAAGGGAGTGTTTGGGGTAAGGAGTGAGTTATTATAATCATAGGTTATTGTAGTTGAGTTATAATAGTTTGTGTTTTGATGGTAGATTATTTTAGTTTGAGTTATAATAATATGTGTTTGTGGTGTAGATTATTTTAGTTTGAGAAAAAAATAGTGAACACTGTAGCAAATAATAAAAAAATGATGAATGTCAAATAGTAAAAATTGTAGCAAATAGTAAATACTGTAGCAAATTGAGGATTTTGAAATAGTGTTTATTGTAGTTAATTGAGGATTTTTAAATAGTATTTACTGTAGCTAGAGGGAGTTATTATAGTTCGGCATAACCCTTGCCCCAAACGCCCCCTTAAATCTTTTAGTTTTGCAAACATAGTAAAATAAAAAAGTCCAACCCGTTATTTAAAACAAGAAATTTAAAAAATGTACAGATACACATGATACATTATCTTGATATACTTGATACTTTTTATACATTTGAAACTTTCTTAATATAGTACTGACGTGCACTTGATAGACTCGATACCTTGATACATTTGATACCCTTAATACATTTTGAATTAAAGTGATACACTTAAAATTAAAAAAATAAAATAAAATTGGAACTTCTTCTTCTTCGACAGCAGACCTATCCCTCTCTACCCCTAACATCTCACTTCAAACAACCAGCACCTCCACACCATCTACCGGGGGTCAAACGTCCGATCATCCAGTCGTCGTTTTCCTCTTTCCTCTCTGTCTTTCTTTCCCTCAACATCACTCTTTCACCAACTGCACTCACCACCGTTTCATCTCCCCCCGTCACTTACTTTTGTTGATCACCACACATTCGGTCATCGATCCCCCACTTTTTTTTCTCTCTCTATCAATTAATTGTTTAGGAAAATATGTAATAAAAAGATAATTACAAATTCATATTTGATGGTTTTGTCATATTTACAAAACTTCAAGTATGTGTGACACACCTACAAAAATAACATATTCAATTTGCTATCAATGCAATTTTTGTTGAATTTTTCAGTTCACATGGTGAGTTACATGTCAAGAACATTCAAGTGAGATTGATTATACTATCTTGTGGAGCGTTTAGATTAGGACCAAAGAACCCTTTTTTTGTTCCAAGGTCTTTGATCTTAAGACAATATTCCATTTAAAGTTTGACATCGTTTCAACCACATCATCATGAGTTAGCTATACTCTTCCCCCACGAAAGACAAATTAGGTGAATCTGTCGGATGTACAACGACATTTGAAATTTAGGACACCCATCAGAAAGTGTATTGAGTCTTCTTTTACTGCTTGGATCATGGACCTTGGTCCGCAACTTTAACGAGTCAAAGAGGACGGTCTATTTGTGTCTCAACTTTAATGTTTCACATCTAAACCGTACTATTAGCTTATGATGCTTGATTGATTAGTTTACTTCGAGTTCACTAACATTGTGTTAGCTATGTCCATAGGTAGAGAGAGAACAATTTTGTTAGAGAAAATATTATAGAAGGCATAATAGGAGCGTCTCTAGATTCAAAGAGTTTATACAGTGTACTTTTCTAAACCCTAAAGTAAACAATGTAAATAAAGTAAAGATGACAAAAACATAAATAAAACTCGAATATTAAAACACTTTATATTCTCTAAATTCCAGGGTATAATTTCTACTTTACATTTTCAAACACAAAAAGGTTGAATTTGAAAATGGGGATAGTTACTTCATGAAATAAAGAATTGCCACAATAATCAAAGTAAATTGAATTCCAAAAGAGAAGAGTATTTGGTCTCATGTTAGTTGTCAATGGCACTTTATGATTCAAAAATAGGTATTGAAATTGAAAGCCCATTTTGCCTTTGGTCCACAAATTAAAAGCAATCTAAATTCTAATTCCAATAACTACATATTTTGTGCAAATTAAAACTATTTTGGTATAATCTAAATCATGAAATACAAATATAGAATATCGGGGAAAAAATGACAAATTGGAAAATTATTCCAAAATATTGTCAACATTGAACTATCAAACTTTATACTATTTGTAGAAATTGGACCCCAAATAATTAAAAGCTTGACCCTCAAACATACAATTTTTACAATTTCTTCGGTTATATAAGTTTGATGTCTAATTTTAACACTTGTAACAAATGAAAGTTCGATTGTATACTTGCAACTACTAGACATACTTGGGTGGTTTTTGCAATTTGTCTAAAGAAAAATTGCAAAAGTCAACCTTAAAATACAGTGGTAGTTGCAATTATACCTTCAAACTTTTAAAAGTAAAAATTGAATTCACAAATTTATACAAATATTAAAACTGGCTCTCAACCAGACATAATTGTAGAAATTGTATCAATTGTATATGTTTGAGAATTCTAATTTCTACGACTATAGTAAGTTTAAGGGTAACACTTGTATAAGTGTTGAGAGCTCAATTTTTACTGTTAGAAGTTTGAGAGTGTAATTAGAACTAACACGAGAACGGGGTGTTTTTGCAATTTTCCAAAAAAAAAAAAAATTATAAACCAAATTTAATATTAATTTTGAAAGTAGAAGAGGAGTGAAGTAGATGGTTTAAAACCATTAGCCATGAAGAAGAAAGGTCGTAAGTAGAACAGACGAGTTATAACGTTGAGATCTGGAGCAATTCAATCTAATCAAACACAGTTCCCAACAAGAAGATTGATAACCATTTCTGAATTAGTAAAATTGAAGTTAGAATCAGAGTTTTATCCGATGATGGTATCCCACAAGCAACGAAAATCAACGTAAAATGGAAATCTAGAATCGGCATATACTCATGGAAACACGCATTCTCTAACTGATAAAAGCGTAAGAAACAAGGCAGATGTAAACCACAAGTGCAATCGGAACCAAAATTACGAGTGGAACCACCGCCGCGTATGTCTGAGAGCTGCCGCAGCTCAGAGTACCAAGTTTGATCTGAACAACGTTGATAAGCGCCATCATAAGGAATCCACACCCACAAACCGACCCGATTCCCGACACCAACATCCCGATTCGGACCGCCGTTTTGTTGACACGAACGAAGAACTCAGTCGGGTGATAGAATGGGCTTTTGGAGATCCTAATGGCTTGCTTGAGACCGAGAGCGATTAAGCTGGAGAAGAGGAAGGAGCTGAAGGAATAGACATGGAAGGCAACGAGATTAGCGGCGACGGAAGGGCCAGCCAAACAATTAGGGCTTTGGATTAGGTTGTTCATTGGATCGTTGGGGTTCCACGCCAGACCTAAGAAGACGGCTAGAGTGAACATGGAATTGACATTCACGATGCCGTCTAGGGCTGAAATGTGAATGCTGGTGCCGGTCGGCATGTTGGAGACGGCGGAGGAAAGCGGATTCCGGCGGGAGAGGAGTGGAAATGGGGATTGAAGCGCGTAGTGGATTGCAGTCAATTAGGAAAGTGGGTAAGGAATTGAAAAAAGTGAGAGACGATAGGGGAAAATTGCGCACTTCTTGTTGTCGGAAGAAAGCTTTGGTCTTTGTTTGAACGTGGAACGACATGACGTTCTTTAAAACAGACAAAATTACCAACTTAACCTTCGGGGTAATAGGGCTTTTCCGACAAGTCGTATTGAAACCTTCAAAAAGCAATTGGAAATTTAAAATGTAAGGGAAAAAAAAAAACGCCGCTGCCGGGGATCGAACCCGGGTCACCCGCGTGACAGGCGGGAATACTCACCACTATACTACAACGACATTATTAATAATTAAGTTATTATTTATTTTAAGATTGTTAAAATATTTGAAATTACCAAAAAAAATATCGCCGTTGCCGGGGATCGAACCCGGGTCACCCGCGTGACAGGCGGGAATACTTACCACTATACTACAACGACTGGATATGTTTAGGTATAATTTTGTTTAAATGATATATACAAATTTGTCTTTCATAATGAAATAATCTTTAATAATTTAATCATTTTTCGATATTGTTATTGAGAAATTAACTATTTAATTAAATATTTTTTTAGATAATCTTCATTCTTATTACATACAATAAATTTTGCAAGGGGTAGAGAGAATGGGAGAATAAGAATGAGGAAGCCATTCCGAGTAACCACGATACATGTCGAGATGACACTGCATTATTTTTGCATATTCTAAAAATGAGGAATTTGGGAAGGGATTTTTGGTGAAATCATGAAAAGAAATATATAATACTCAAGAACAATTTATCACAAACAAGCACTTCTAAACATCCCCATGTTCGATGTGCTTTTAGTAACATTGAAACCAAATACATGTATGTGAAGTGAACATGTCAGGTTTTGATATGGGTGGGGGTGGGCTTAAGGTTCTAAGAAAGCAGAACTCAAGCAACATCAAATAAATAGAAATAATAATTTCTTACAGAAAGAGTTTTTCTAACAAATTCATTCTACTCTAAATTCTGTATACTATGTTCTTCCTCTTTTTCCCACCTCAAGGGAAAACCATATAAGTTGGCTATTTCATCTTCTCACCAAGCAATTTGCTACAACTTATCACACTTTGATCTGCAGAAGAGCTTTTTCTCTGTTCTGAATTTTCATTCCCAATTATGTTTTGAATTGAAGCAGCCCCTTCAATTGAGTTTGTGCAAGTTTTTGGTTTTGTTTCGACGCCAAGATAATTCGTCAAGGCTCTTTTCACTCCGAAGCCACGCCGAGGAGGCTTGCTAGTAATTTTGTTGTTGAGAAATGGCACTCTCTCAGTCTTGGCTGGACTAACCAATGGAGCTGGTGAAAAGCTTGGAGTTGTGGATGTGAGTTTATATGGAGTGCTCGAGAGATGCACTGAGTAAGCAGCCTTCTTGTGACCGACTACATTAACCGTAGCAGCCGATGTCAACCTATTCGAATGTTTAGTTAAGTCGTCGACATAAAGCAAATCGTCGATTCGAGCAATGATGTTGAATGCAAGACTCTCTAGAACCCTTGAGTAGCTTTCAAGAATGGACTTTCCAACATCCTGCAAATAGTGGATATATATATGAGATGAAAACTTGACAATAGGAAATGGATCATAATTGAAAATGTGGAAGAATGAACATTTGCTACCTTGTTGAATTGGATTTTACTAGTGTCTAAAGTAGTTTGTGTTAGACTAGGAAACCGCTGCTTTAAAGAATGCAAGAGGCCCTCAGCTCTTTCTGCTAAAAACTCCCTCTTGTCACCATCAATCATTAGATCCTTCACCATCTCCCAAGATGATCTTGCAGTAGAACGTGTTGGATTGATTTGAGGTTTGGAATGAGCTCGACGTCTCCAAACATAAATTGCAGCCTCGACACGGTTGGCTACATCAAGGGCGACATGTTCGGAGGATAAGTCAAGGCAGTCAAGCAAGTATTCGGACGAAAAATGCTCCGAGGTAATGTACCGGTGTATAACATCCCCTAGACAGGCTCTCCCATTCTACAGCATTTAGTGAAAAACAAAAGTTTTAGAATTAATCAATTCTTCAAAGTAAGCTGTTTTACACAAATGAAAACAATGGTATCCAAACCTTAGGAAGAGTCTCCAAGTAAGATTCAGGAACCTCCATGTCATTCAAAGCAATGTTGTTTATGGCCATTACAGCTTTCAATATCTGGTTTGTGCAATCTCTAGTATGATGCAATTGCTTTCTTGAATCTTCGCCGAGACCACCTGCGGGGACTCGAGGCACTGGAAGCCACCACTTCTCTTGCTGCCTTTGAACTATTTTCCGAAAAGAAGACGATCCATCGCCATCAGATGATACAATGCCTTGATCAACATACCAGAATTCGGTATCGGCAAAACTCTCAAGAATTTCCTATAAACAAGGCCAAAGTCCAAAGATATCCTAAATTCTTTGATCATCAATGTGAACTGAATCATTTAGTGTGCAGCAAATACAAAAACAATCTTACAAGCAGCATATTGTCCAATTTTCTGAGAGCTGGAAGGTTGATGAAGATATCAGATCTAGGCCTTGAAGTCATAACCTACAGAACAAACAATATATTTTTTTTTCACACCAACAGAAACTCATCATACTAATTAACCAAATAAGAAGAAAACTTACCTCCAGTTTGCTTCCATCAGGGAATGTTTGGAAAGAAGGGATTAATTCAACTATATGGTCACTCACACAAAGAAGCCACTCCATTTCTCTTTTCCACATTGATTTTTTCTCCTTTGGCAAAGGTTCAAGTCTCCACAGTTGCCCAAATATGGTGGCTTCAAGTTACACATAAACAGAATAAATACCAATTTAAACAAGAAGAAAAGAAAATTTTCATTAAGATTAAACCAAGAGAAAGCTTACCACAGAGATTGGTAATGGAATTTGAGATGGCCAATGCAGTGGAAACCCCTTTTCCAGAACCTGACATATCTTCTCCAAGCAACAGTTTTGCAAATCTCTCCTTCATAAGTTCCATCTCTGTTAAAAAATTTAAACAAAAAAATCCCAAAATTAAAATGGGTCATCGTAAAAAACACTAAGTAATGGTAAATCAAATCAAACTAACCAGAAACTTTAGTGACCGTTTTGCTTGGCTTTGAATCATTGGAACTGGGTTTTTTTTCAACTTCACGAACTCTGGAGTTTGAACTTTTGCAAAGCTGAGCCTTGCGAATCGGCCAACCGAGTTGAGGAGGTGAAGAACACTCGCCGGCAGAATTGTCGGAGCTCGACCTGCTTGAGCTGCTCTGCCCAGATACTGCACTTGACTCGGTGAACAACTCGGTTCCAGCTCCATTAGAACCAAAAGATGCAGCAATTTTTGGAGCATTGTCGGTCGTCTTGACCGAAGCTTCCATCTTTTTGAAGAAGGTGTTTTGAAGGTGAAAAGTTACGGAAAATGGTGGAGATCAAGAGAAATGGCGAAGTGGGTGTGAGAAAGATTTCATTTTTCTGGTGTAGTAACACTGTTTATTGCTTCATTTGTATGAGAAAGATGAGGACAGAGGAATTTTGATTTCAAATTTCTTGCTTTCTCTTTCTCTCACTTTCACCAAATTTGATTTTAAAGGTAACTGCCAAAGAGGCAAAGGACAAGGCAACGTTTAAAAGAAATAGTATTAAAAAAAATGAAAAATTTGTAAATTTGCTATGTAATCTAACGGTGATGTCAACTCACGTTTGAGTTTTTTTGAATCCGATTTCACCTGCTCCCTCTCTCAACCAAAGTTCAAATTTTATTTTATTTTAAATTTCTCTTTTGCCCGTCATTGTAGCTGTACTATTTCTTTGAATAAAAAATAATAATAATAATTTAAGTTTAATTACAAGTATAGTCCTAAATTTTCAAATTTTAAGTTTGTGACTATTTAATATATAAAATTTTAAAAAATATCTATTAGATTTATATCTTTGAAAATATTTAAGCAGTCCATTTGATTTAGCAATAGATCTATTGATATATTCAAATATTTTAAGGTTTTAAAATTTGTGTTCCGATGTGATTTTGGA
Organism: Cucumis cinereus; assembly: GCA_037974625.1. Taxonomy (NCBI): domain Eukaryota; kingdom Viridiplantae; phylum Streptophyta; class Magnoliopsida; order Cucurbitales; family Cucurbitaceae; genus Cucumis; species Cucumis cinereus. The sequence goes on from JBBPDJ010000014.1 coordinate 1,312,633, forward strand.
CTAAATGACATAATTGATTTTATGGAGTTTACAAATTATTTTTTTTCGAGAAAATGACGAAAATCGAGCTAGTAAACCACACGTAGGACTCAATTAAGCATGAAAGTCGAGCTCTCAACCGAGGATGAGGTCAAATGTTGAAATGGATCATAATCGACTTATTTAAGTCTAAGAGAAGGATAATTTGTGTCAAAATTCAAAGTGAGCTCTCAATCTCGGGCTCACCATAAGCCTACAAATTTGTGAATGGGGCATGTTAAATATGTGCCCTAACCCATAAGGCTCCAAAATTAACTTAATATGACTTGAAAATCCTGGTATAAACACCCTATATCGTAATTTTATTATAAACAAATCGTTAAGTGTACTTCATTCAAAAGTAAGTCTATTCTAATAATCAAACTCGCTACTCACTGCACATTTACACTTTCCAACTTAAGCAACGTAGTCTATGTGACAAAGCACTATACTAGTCTACAAATATTTTCATCTTGCGGGTCATGCTCTTCTTTAAATTATAAATTTACTTGAAGGTCTAGTATATTTTCCATGTCCAGATTTTATTATATGAATTTGGATAGAGTTTGAGATATTTTTTGGATAAAAAAGTGAAAAAGGGAAGTAAAGTCAGCTTTATTTTGAAATGTAAACTAACAATACATGTTACATTTTTGTGACTACAACTTTTTGTTATGCTTAATGAAGTGTATAATTGTAAAAGTGACCTTAAAAAATTTCTTTTCCACTTGAAACTTCCCTATCCAATTCCTAACTCCACATTTTAAACATCTATATATATATATATATATAATGAACCAACAATGGAAGGACCAGCATTGTGACCATACTATATAGTCTTCCAACTTGCTATATTGATAGGCCTATATTCTATTATACTCTAGTACGCGGCAAAACTCGACACGTTATAAACTTTTTTTTTTTATTAAGAACGGCAATATTATGAAAGCGAACCTTTCAATTTTCTAACTCAATATATAAATTTATTATTTTTACTTTTTTGTTTTATTATTAATTTTCATATTTTATGATCTAACTCACTTGATATACATTTGAAATACGTGATTTACACTTGGTATACACTCAGTATACATTTGATATACACTTGATACAGTTGAAATACCAAATATTTAGATTTATGATAAACTATTTTGAATTTTTGTTAAAGGATTGAGAATATATATATATATATTGTATAATATAAATCATAAACATAATATAATATACACTATAAACAGAAACTATTATAATTCAACTATAATAACCTAAGATTATAACAACTCACTTTTTGCCCAAACACCTCTAAAAAGTGTTTTGCGTTTTTTTTTTATCTTAAACTAAAATAATTGAATCATGTCATCCAAATCATATAAACTAACTCAAAACATGAGTAAAGAATAAAAAGAATTTTTCACAACAACATAAAAAAGAAAACTTACCATAATTAATATCATCTAAAATAATGAAACTGATAAATAAAAAATTAAAAAAAAAATAAAAAGTTGGAGAAGACCATTAATTTGAGTCAAAACAATCTGAGCTAATATTTATTTAGGTATTAAAGAGGGAGTTTTGGAATTGATCTCTACAAAGAGATCTTATGTTCCCAATGAGAAGGTTTCATGAATTACAACAATCAATTTTTGTGGTCCATAATATGGGTCCTTTGGCACAGATCCTAAACTAGAAGGGTATGCCAACAAATGAAAGGTGGTTTGTTTGTAGGACCAAAAAGGACTGTACTTTCCATTTCAAATACCCCTAAAACTTGCCTTTTCACTGTATGATATCATTCTTTATATTTAAAATTTGATATACATACCCCTAAAACCAAAATCAATACTTGTATAAAACTTTGTGTGCATATATAAGTAAGCACAACTATCTCCAGTACTTGTATAAGAGTCTTTTGAGATGAAATCAAAAGCAAAACTTTGAGGTTTTAGAATTTAGCCATGAAGTCTAAGATATTGAACAAATATACAGTAAAACATTGGTTGGATAAGGGAAAGATCATACCATTATAGAGATATTTTGAGGGTCGTTCTCACCAAACACATGTTCAATTATGTAATGCATGTCCTTAATTACTTGAAAAGAGAAGGTTGAAAATTCTCTTTTAGCTCGTAAATATTCACCGAATTAACGATTTCATCTTTTAATAAAGTAAATAAACAAACAAACAAAAGGGTAGATTCGCTTGATTGGATATCGGATATAATAATAAAAACATGGAGAGTCACGTTATTGAAGTAGCCGTTTGAGATGGGGGCAACCAAAGGGCTCAAAGTTGGAATTCTTGACTTTTGTGGCTAACTCAAACTAGCATGGTGTGGTGTTGTGTGTGGTTACTTTTTCATAAGCTCATCATCATCAGATATGCTTCCTTTTCCCTCCATTTACATTTCAACTTTCATTCAACTTTGAGCTTACCATGCTTTTTCCTAGAATTCCAAAAATTCTCTATTCTACACTTAATGTTATAATGATATAATTAAATCAAATGTAATCTAATCGTTTGAGCTTTTGTCAACTTCAGTCCACCAATGTGTTAAGGAGACTTATTTTTTTACAGTACTATTGTAGAACTTGAAATAATCTACACGATCAAAAGCAAGAAAAAATAGAAAGAGGGTTGGGTGGCTATTAAGCGAGCATGAGTAAGGTTTACGAGGGTTGAGTGGTTGTTATTTGATGTCATGTTCCATCTCCTTGAGGTTTGGTTTGATGTGGGTTCGAAGTATTATGAACTGCGTTAAGTTAGTCTTATTCTTTATGTTTATCAATGATTATCCTCAGCATCATGTTTGTGCCTCATAGTTGCAGTATAAGATGTGGTTGATGATTCTTTCAGTTTGCTTGCATGATTCTCCTATGCTATCAATGATTCTCCTTTGCTGCTAGTCTCTGAGACTTTATATGAATACATCAAAAATCAATCCTGCTAACTGAAATCAACCAAATTAAGTTCGGTTGGAGATAGATCCTTGTTGGTCAGTTGTCGATTTTCCTATAAAAAATATTGGAAAACTAACTAGCCGATATATGCATATTAGTGTTTTTTTTAAAACAATGGTAAAATGCACTTTAATCCCTAAAGTTTGAAATTGATGTCTATTTGATCCATGGTGTTTTAAAACATATACTATAGTCCCTAAGGTTTATAATTAAAACGATTCTAAATGATCTCAAATTCTCAATTCAACTCTAAACTAACTAAATGTTGAACGAACCGTTAAATATTGATGTGGATAGGATACGACGCTATGCCATTTAACTATGTAACAAAGTAGATTTAATTGACTGACAAATAAAATTCAAATTTTTAAAATTAAACCAATAAATAAAAATTAAAATTGTTTAAGGTATATTAAAATGTTGCCTACCCTAAATTAGAATTTCTCCAACTAATTCATCTACTTTTCTTCTACGATTTTCTCAGGCCCAAGTACCAATTGGTCGGTCTACCACTGTTGTTGTTTGCTAATGTCCGACGCCGTCGACTCCACCGGCCGCCAAAATACATCACAATAAAAACAGCTACATTGGATCTGGACAGGACTACGTGGATTTGTGATATTTTGTTATATTTTTAAATATTTTAAAAAAAATTGTCATTTAAAATAATTTTTCAATAATGCTTTTCCTTAAAAAAAAAATTGTCAGTAATTAGAATAGCAAAAACCATTTCTAAAATATGATAATATCGTCAATAACACTTTCAAACTTTCAATAACAACAATTGGACCCATAAACTTTTAAAGATGACTTAATTTTTTTATTTTGAAAGTTTAAGAGTATAATTGCAACTACCATCATGTTTCAATTTGTCCTTATAAAAACTTTTCTGACCATAATTAAATAGACAAGTAAGATAAAAGGGTAGATTACAAAAAAAAATCACCACTAAAATATGATATTAATTGCAATTAGACCCTCAAATTTTCAATTGTTGAAAATGGACTTCTAAACTTCTATAATTTAAAAATTGGACATTTAAGCTTATAATAATCGTAGAAATTAAACGTACAAATGATAAAAATTAAACACTTAACCTATATTATCATCTATACACTTACTTAATTTGATGGTCTAATTTGATCCAATTTTAATAATTATATAATTTCGAGAGTTTAATTTTAAAATGGAAAGTTGAAGGGTTGGATTTGCAATTTGCCCAAAATAAAACCACTGATTCGTATCATCCATGATCCCATCTTCATTTCCCCCAACCTCTCACCGCAGTATTACGCACGTCGTGAGACTTCAGCAGCCATTATCTTGCCATTGCAACCCCCTCCACCTTAACCGCACGCCGCACGCCGCACGCATCTACCAGTTCTTTCTCTCACTCTCTACTGTCCTGAACGCCGCCCGTTGCTCCCGTATTCAATTACCGTCGGTGACTCCACACTCAGTTTTTTCGCAACCCTCAATTTGCTCGTATGTGAGTTCTCTAAGATCTTTCCCCCATCAGTTCAATCAATTCTTGAACAGGGTAAATTGGAATGCTGTGAAATTTGATCTATAATCTTACCTAATCCGGCCTATTTTTTTGGAAGAATTTTCTTTGGGACAAATTGTGATTTCAAATCGGATTGAATCTCAAATCACATATTTTTTATTCAAACCAAACAGGCGAAATGATTTCAAATCTTTTTTTTTTTTTTAAATCTTCTCAAATCCGAGGGTTTCAATTAGAGGTTATATCCCTCTCTACACCGGAAATGGTTTCAAATCCATTGTGATTTGAAATCCTTCCAAATACAGGGTTTCAAACAGAGGGCTTAAGGATATATATATATATATATATACACAAGTTTCTGGAAATGGTTTGATGTAAGTTTCTGGTTTCAACTTGCTTCTGCAATGACTAGTTTGTGTGTCTCCTACGTTCATTTCTGGTCTTTGCTTGTTGCTATCGGCAGCATCTTACTTAGTTGAACCTCTTTTTTTAGCTGTGGGTTTGGCTTGTATTCTTTCATTTATTTTCGATGAAAGTAATTGTTTCTATTAAAAAAAAAAACGAAAACGTTATTTGTGTTCTTTCTTAGCTTGTAGGTGTGTAATTACATTGGTAGGGACTGCAGAATATATGTTCTGGTTTCTACTTGCTGCCACCGCCACATTCATGTGCATTTAGTACATTTGTTCCCGTTGTAGTCTAATTTGTTTCGTTGTAGTCTAATTTGTTTTGCCTTCTGCCTCTGCCGTGTTTGTTCTGGTTTTTGCTATTTGTTGATCTCTCTGCATTCTACACACTCCTATTTTGAGCTAATTTTCTAAAGTTTCAAGAAATATGTAGCTGTAGTACTCATGGAATATTGAGAGAGCTTTTTGCATTTGTAAGTTTCAAAAACTGGTCCTGTGGAAAATGTAAATGAAAGTTAGCTCTAAAAGTGACATTTTAAATTTGTAATCTAATTACCCAGTCGACCTATGAGCTTAGTTTGCATAGAGTCAAAGTCCGTATCTGGATTCATGTAGGCAATATGGTCAACCAAAAACTGTAGTTACTTCTGAAGGTTACTTGTACCAACATCACCAAACCGTTGAAAGGGGATGAGAATAAGCTTGCTTAATCTTTGCCTAATGGTACCACCAAGATCGTGTCATTTGAGGAGAAAGAAGAGGATTACAACATCATTCAAAATTTATAGAAAACCATGCAAAATTATTATGAGCAGAAAAAAATTGAAGTAACTACTGTAAATGTTTGGTATGGTGACCCCAAAACCTCTTAGCGGGTGTTTGAAGCCCTAAGTTTGTTATTATAGTCTGTTGGTTATAATAATTAATTTGTAGATTAATAGTCTATGTTTAGGATGCATACTATTTTAATCTCGATTATAATAGTTTGTATCTGAAGCATACTAGTATGTGGGATTTGGACTAGTAATACTATAGTTAATCTTAGGTTAGAATAGTTGAAAATACCAACTATTATAATTGAAGCTCCAGATAGCCTACTTCAACCACTTGAAGTTGGGAGCTCAAACACCTTAATTATAACATCACTTAGGGGGCGTTTGGGGCAATAAGTTGGTTATTGTAATCTTAGGTTATTATAGTTGGGTTATAATAGTTTGTGTTTGGGGTATTGATTATTTTAGTTTGGGTTGTAATAGTATGTTTTTTAGGTGCACCGTGTAGATTGAATGACTCTTCGCTAACTTGGAGATTTATGCATATAAACATCTTCTCGAAGAGTTCCGTGAAAAACATTACAAGTACTAATTGAAAGAGGATTTTGTGTGCTGCAATGAGAATCAATCCGATTGTAAATGGTTTAATCAAAGAACTGAGGGCTTCTTTAGGCCTTTGTGAATCAAACAAATTGTTAGTGGTCTAACCACAGAACTGGGGGCTTCTTCGTGCCTCAATGTGAATTAAACAAATTGCAAGTGATCTAATCTTAGAGCTGGAGGCATCTTCCATCGTTTATTGATAACGTTAGAGGAGAGCCATGAGGGGAAGGGGAAACAGGTCTCCAAATTAATTTGGAAACATTGCAACAAGTTCAACGTTCATTGTCTACAGCCAGGTAAGTATACTAGCAACATAGGCATAAAGTGGTTTAGTAGTAGATTAATATGGAGAAAGAACATTAAGCAAATTGTTTCAGCTGGATGCCACATAGGGATGGGTATTAGAAGAGTAGTTGGTGCCTGGTCGTTCAGCCTTGAGCTTATTTATTCAAACTTGAGTGAAGATTTGAGATTTTTCATTGATGAGCTAAAAGATTAGAAGTGATACTAAACATGCCTCGACCAAATAATCAGATCTGTCCAAAAGCTGTTAGGATACTTCCTAACAAGAATCAATATCTAAAATATATTGAGAATTATCGAAGAACAACTATATAATCCAAGTACTTGGAACCTCTCTCTTGAGTGCTCTCACCCAAGCCCTAGATTACTCCACTGGATAATCTCTCCCTTCACTCACTCATCCTCTTACTATTTATACAATCATCTAGTAACTAATTTCTATCTAATGACCAATATACCCCTTATATCTAGGTACCTATCAAAAGCTTACAATGTGCTTTTAACAGGTTTGATGACCAATAAAATGAAAGGCTGAGGTTTGGGTATAGCATACTTATGTACGTGCGGACGTGTATAAATATGTATACACACACACTATCTGATGTATTGTCAGATTTTGTAATTGAAAGATTCTGATCTTTTGTTTTTTATTTTTCTTGTTTGCTGTGATCATTGGTAAATTAGATGTTTATAATAAAATTGATTTTTTATTCTGACCTTCATGCCCTATTTGAAGTTTGTTTCATTTGAGCTTCATAGGCAAGTTTGTCTCATGCTAGAATTACATCCTCTTAATCCTTTTTTCCAACATTCTTAACACAATCCTTATCTTGTATGACCAAAAAACAGCAAAGAGCAGACAAGAACGTGTTCTGTACAAAGTAGTCTGTAGAGTTCCTGTTTTGAATTCGAGTAGCTGAGGTAAATGGGTCTGTGGACACTACTAGAGGGTTGTCTGCTTCTTGCTAATGCGCTGGCAATTCTAAATGAAGATCGCTTTCTTGCTCCGCGAGGATTGAACTTCTCTGAATTCTCAGGAGGCAGAACAAAGTCGTTTAAAGGGCAGCTTATTGGCCTTATCTACGCAACTCAATATTTAAGAGTTCCTCTCATAATGCTAAATGCAATCTGTATCTTTGTAAAGTTAGTATCTGGATGATGGCTAACAGAGGTGAGATGTCAACTTCAACTCTGGAAAGACCATATTATTCTTGTTCTCTGTTGTAATGTAACAATGGACTGCTTTTAACTTCTGGATTTGTGGGAACACATGTTGCACCGATTGCCAAATTCTTTTTTGGGACATGTCAAGGTAGAAGAACAGAGAAGAATTTTGCTATTCTTTTCTTTCCTTTTAGAAATGAGATATGGTTATCTTGGTTTTGTATTGGTTTTGCATCAAGATTACACTATTTTTTATTTTTAGGAAAATAGGTATTTTTGTCATGGTTTCTTATATATACTCGTCATATTTTTTTGTTCTTATGATTATTATTTTAAAGAGAACTACTTGTTCTTTCTGTAAGGTAATATTAAAAAGAAATGTTGTCCATCTACGTACTTATTAACCACATTCAATCATTACAATCTTATTTTTCATTGTATATAATTGTTGTTACAATGAATATCAGATTGGTAACGGATTATGCGAGACTTTAGTGTTTTTCTTAGCACGCCTAAATTGGTTAAGGTGTTATATTTTGGATCAAAATGTAGACAAATACAAAATAAATATCAAATGATTATGAAACGAATCAAACAAGACTAAATTCCAATTGAAAGTTGTGACAATCTTATGATAAGCTTATTTTTAACCACTAATTTGATCATTACTAAACTAATATAAGCCATACACCTGACTGGCTACTTTTCTTTTTTAAAATAAGAACAAGCTAACAACCAAACCAACCAACTACTCCCTCAAGGAAATACTAAAACTTGCAATTTAACCAAAAACAATA
>JBBPDJ010000014.1:1321566-1358574 GCA_037974625.1 Cucumis cinereus
TATATATTTGATGGGATATTATTTAAAATGACAAAATTTCTGAAAAATACTTATCAATATTTTGATTCATTTGATATATTTGAAAATAATGAATAAAAATGAGGATTAATATAAACCAACCAATGGCAATTAGTCAAATATATAATTACATATCTACCTGTTCTATAAGAACAATTTCTGGAAAAAGAGGCACAATAATTAAAAATTAACACGTGTTGAAATCTGAAAACCCTAAAATTTCCACAAGAGCATGGAATAGAAAACTAGGAAGATTTGGAGACAGAAATTACGAAAATATTGGGCAATATACCACTATTTTTGGATCCTCAAAACGACAAATCATAATTCATTTACTAATGAGCTGGGCAGTGGGCAGAGCCATATCCTTGTTACGACATGTCGTCCAGAATAACTCGTACAACGATTGGGGAACAATTTTCCACAACAGTTGAAATACAAAGCCAACAATAATATATCCTCTCCAACGATCTTCTGCCAATTCAATCGGCGGCTTTGTTCTTAGTTTCAGCCGAACAAGGTAATTATAGCTCCATTTCTGATAATCATTTTATGTTTCTGAACGGAAGTTTGTAAAGTTGATTGGATTTTGATCTGCACTACTTTATCTTTCATTTATTGTTTCCTCTCCGTTTTGTACTTGTTCTTTAACCAATTTGTTTCTTTGTTTGATTGTGCTTCAATATTTTACTTTTGAACGAACCACTGCTTCGATCCTTTTGTTTACTTGACTTTTCGTGTTCATTCCAATTTTCGTTGCCAAAGGTCGAAACGAATTCGTCCGATGTTTACTTTCCTATTTTCAGCTTCATTTTAACTGTTCGGCTTAATTTTCTAAGAATTCGTGTTTTTCAAAGGATTGTAAACGATGGGTTGTTTGTATTTCTTGCTTTGGGATCTAAAATCTTGCACCTGCTCGTTCTTGTTATGTATATATTAGTTAGTTTGTCCTCACTTGGAGGACGTAGAATAGTGGTGTTAGTTGATTGGAAGGTTGAACGAACACATATGATTGGCTGAAGCATATTCTTGTTTCTGGGTGTGATTAGCATAAGCTTTCTTTCACCTAAACTTATGGTCTATATTCTGTGATATTTTTGTTTGTAATAATTCATTGTAATTGTTGAGAAATAATGAGCTCTCTTACTCAAGCTTATTGTTTATACCCTTTGTTGGAACTATGCAACTCTTACATTTGAGAATAATAGGCATAATGGTGGTTTTGATTTTGAAAAGTTTGGTGAAAGAGAAGCTTGAAATAACTGAAACTTAAGGAAACCGAAAATTCAGATCGATGAAGTACCTTTTTGAACGAAAAGAGATAGCTTACATACATATATTTATAGAAGAATACGAATAAAAAAAAAACAAAAAACAAAAGAAAGAAAGAAAGAAAGAAAGAAAAGGATAAAGAAATGTGTGGCTTCCTCGTACATGATTGAGGCCACCCTGTTTTGTACACCATAACTCCAAACCATATTACTCATATCTTGTAACAAATCTGTAGATTCATGCTTCTTGAACACAAATTAACAAAGGCCCACGTCTTTTGGTAAGTTTTATTGGGCAACGACTCACTTTAAACTCCTTTTGAATTGGTTTAAAGTGTTCTAGTTTAGCTTTAGCCCTGAAAACCCTATGAGTTTAGTTTTGGATAAGATCCAACACGTTGTTAAAACACATTTTAAAAATGCGTTGGGCATTGGAAAAGTTCTACATAATACCGTAAGTAGTTCGATTAGACTTTTATCCAAGGATTCAACTTGGTAAACTATCTTGGGAGAAAATGTTTGGACGAATGGAATTAGATGATAGAGTTACATGAGTTTTCCTACTTTTGTTAAATGTTTCTTATGAACACCTTGATGGAGCTCAAGAAAATGTATGGGTGTTTGTGTGTATTAATTTTGGAGTTAGCTCAAGTAAAATAAAAAAGAAAGAAAATAGAAAAGTTCCAAATTGTTAGCATGGAAGGAGCAAAGAAGGAAGTTTGCACTTTGGAGTAAAAACAATTAGTTTTTGGAGGAAAAGGGAAAGAAGTATTGAAAACTTTTCTTAGAAACAAGGTCCTTGATTAGTAGCAAGGGGCATAACGGTCTTTAGATAAGAAGTTGGTTAGGATATTTGGTTAGAAGTAGGAGTAGTAGGCGTGGAAAAAGGGAGGCAATTATCCAATGAGCCTACTTGAGTCGATTCCTGCTACCAATCTCCACAGAATGTATACCATTTTGTTCACATCAATTTAGATGCATCTTTCATACGATACAATATAATTTTAAATTTTTTGACGACTGGAAATTGAGACATATATGTTTTTTTCGGCCAAAATGAACTTAAACTCAATGGTAATTTCTCCCTAAAGGCCAAAGGTTTAATCCCACAACCCTACAATTGTTGTAATAAAAAAAAACATATATGCTTTTTCATTAGTAGTTTTTATGTATGCTGTGTTTGTTGAATTTCTTACAGTGATTATTGATTAGTGTGTTGGAAGACAAACTTGGTAGCAGAGTTGGAGTTTGAACATATTATGGTAGTGTCTATCTTCTTTCAAGTTTGTTTTACCCGATTTTCAAAGTTTCTCCTGTAAATTTTTTTAACAAATATATAAAGTTCTTGTTAGCAACTTGTTTTCCATAGTGTATTTATGATAATAGATTATGTAGTTTCATTGGGATCTATTGTTGACATGCCATGCCCTAGGTTTGCTAGGGTAACCTGAGGCAGGGCATGATAAGATGAAGTATCTCCTCAAGTGTTTATGAACGCGATCTATCTCATGGCATAAGTTCATAATTTATGTCATTCAATCATATTCCTCATTTATTCTGACTCGGGATCTTAATTTCTCTTTGTTTGAAGGTAGTAAAAATAGAGGTCCTGGAATTAGGTTGAATAACAAAAAAAATCTGTAGACCTTGTTCAAAGTGAATAAAGGAGCAGTTTTCGTTATATGGTGACTGCTTGCGGTTGGATTGGTCTCTCATGTGGCCATTCTATCTTCTCTTCAACAAGATTCTCAAGCTTGAGGAACCAAGAGAATTGGGTGGAGATGATTTGAATTTTGCAGAAGTGTACCCATTTGAGAGTTTTCTAAGTAAAATAAGATGTGATGCTCCAGTTCTGCCCCGCTCCCAGTTGATTGAAGTAAGCTGTTTGATTTTTGTTTCTTGTATTCTAATATTTTAATTTTCACTGGCCCATCCGTCAATGTGATGATTCTGTCATAGACTAAAAAGTCAAAGTGTCACTGTGTGGCAGTATTTTTTTCCTACCAAATTTATATTGAGTTTTTTTTCCCATGCCAGGTACCACACATAAACCAGCTACAACAATGGGATTGTGGCCTTGCTTGCGTTTTGATGGTTTTAAACACTCTTGGGATTAATGATTGCGATATTCAATCATTGGTAGATCTATGCGGCACAAGAAGGTGTGTTTTTTAATATGATGCTCTTTTTCATCACGAATATTTACCATTCTTTGCGGACATATTCTTACTTTCCAATATATATATCATATATATATATATATATATATATATCACTCAAAATAAAATTCACACGAGAGTAAGACCTAGAACCATCATGGGTTTTTGAAGTTATGCATATATATGATTTCACTTTAGAATAAAAAATGCCACCAACTTTCAAAGTGATTTCACTCATGCCACCTATCATGAGTGAAAAACACAAGAGAATAAGACCTAGAATCATTTTGAGGTGCTAGCTATTTTAGTATGAGCATGAAGTAAGCGCTATAACAAAGAGGGAGAAAGAAGATGAGTAGGAAATAATAAACACCGTAACAAAGAGGGATTTCGAATAGTATTACTGTAATTAATTGTAGGTTATAAATAGTTATAAACATCATTATTATATTTGAAGCCTCAAACATAGAGTGGACTATAATAGTCCACCCCACCAACTTCAAGTTGGGGGCTCAAACAGCCCTTAGAGATGTGAACATTTTGAAATTTTTAGTTTTTATTAAGTCTGTGAGCTTCAATGTTTTGTTGTAATAGACTCTGGAGAAGAAACTGAGTAGATGTAGCTTAGACTGCAGGGTTTCACTAAAGATAGGTAAATAATGAAGAACACGTTGAGGTTAAAAACGTTTATTCTGTTCACAAAATTTTTACATGTTGTCGTATTATGTTTACATTTTCTTTTCTTTTTTAAGGATTTTAGTAGCATCAACGAGTGGAAAACCAGAAATGAAAATGTGTTGCAAGTTTTTCTCTCCTTCCAATCCAAGTTTTAAATGGACTTTCCTTAATGGTCGTGTTACTTGCCATTCCTCTCCTCGCCGGCCATAGTTGATATTTCAGCATACAACCAATAAACTAACTAACTGCTTTTCTCTCGAAATTCAGTTATCATAACAGTAGAACCACTCACTCAGCCTCCTTGAGCTCTAGGTCTTCTCTTTCTCATATATATAAAACAAACTGTGGCCTTTATCATGTCCATACCCTATGTCCAAACCTTGTCTTCAAGGTGAAAAGTTGGGTGCTGACTGCAAAAACCTCAGAAGGCTCTCATAAAGCATTCTGCAGAGACTGATGTTCCCTGAGGGTTAAAACAATTAAAATTAAGAATGAAAAGAAAAAATGAACAGGGAAGGGTGAACTCCCAAAAATGGAAAAGTCTTAGTGGAAAATTAAGTTCTTATGTGCTTTAAGGGGGAATGGAGTAAGTGCCAGTGTCAACTGAGTTCCAAGGTCAATTGTGATTGACACGAATTGAAGACATCTATGTGTGCATTTATTGGCAAGTCCAAGCCAGACAGTGTGGTGAATCAGCATACATGCTCATAAGAAAGAGGCTAACTTCTTATAATACAAGCATCTTTATCTTCATGTTGTAATTTTGCATCTGTTGATGGCCCTTCCCATGAATTTATGACTTTCTCCCATATGTTCACCTGATTATATTAATTCTTCAATCCACACGGGCTTCCCGCTGCCCTTGTGAAGTACAAGATTTTTGTCTTCTACTCACTAAGCAGCCATTTCGATTTTTGGTAAGCAGTCCATCAATGTTCCTACTTGATTAACAAATCGTGATGATGATACGGGTTTTGTTTTTTAATCTTGCAGAACCTCCTATTAATCACCTTCCAGCCAGCCATCCCTTTTGTAATAAGAGATTTTGGTCTTCTATGCACTAAGCCAGCCGTCTCCCTTTTTATAAACAATTCTGCCAGTGTACCTTCTTGGTGACCCAAATCGTAATTACTGCAAGGGTTTGAAACTTGCTCAACCTCCTACTAATCGCCTTCCATAAGGATTAAAACCTCACCAACATTTCTCCTTCCAAATTATTTCCCTCCCCCTCGCTCAGCCAATCAACAAACTACCTCCATCTGTTTTAGTTAACTGTCGTTTTCACTTCGGATACCCTTCCACCTCCTTAACTGTACCTCAGTATAGGAAACGGGGAGCTTTATGGGTTTCTACAATAAAAGTCAATGAGATTACTAGTTGAAGGGTCTCTTGACTTCTATAGTTCAGATTTTTTTCTCCTTCTGTAATAAACAGTGCACTTTTCAGTATGTAAAAGTGGAAGGTGATAATTTCTGGTTGTAACTTTTTTGGGCAGCATATGGACTGTTGATCTGGCATATTTGTTGCAGAGATTTTCAGTTAGTTTCTCCTACTTCACAGTGACCTTTGGTGCTGACCCTAATTATTCAGTTGAATCATTTTACAAGGTGATTTTTTTTTTTTTTTTTGTTTTTCTCTTTCTTTTCTCTGTTGGTTTTGAGCACAATTGTTTGACTGGCTGTTCCATTTACCATTGTACCTGACCATAAGATTGTTGCTTGGTCATTTACGTAATTGGCTATGGAAGTCGCACATGGTTTCAATTAAAAGGCATTTCTTATGAACAAGCTTCATATTTTAATTGGTTGAATGTTAAAACTTTTAAAATTACATTTTGTTAGGCAACCATGTTTTGGCACAGCCTTTTCTCTTTCCTGCCACAGTGCTTCTGAACACAGTTTTCTGCAGGAGGAACTAGCAAATGATCTTGTTCGAGTTGATAGGCTATTTCAAAAGGCACTGGAAACTGGAATCAAAATTGAGGTATAGTCACTCACCACATCCAAGTATTTCTTGCTGGAAGATTAATACGTATCTATATCATTTTTATATTGTTATGAAAATATGTGTATATTTGTTGTATGCTGTATTCATTTTATGTTAATTCACGATTATCATACACTTTTGGGTCTAAAGATTTGAAATTAATTTCTATATGGTCCTTGGGGTTTCAAATGTGGCATGTTTGGTTTGGTATAGTCTGAATTGATTTTTAGTTGGTCCTTGGTTTCTCATTTGAGAAAGTTATGGATTGTCCCTCGGGAATATGTTATGATGCCTTTCAAATCTCCAGCAGAGGGAAATAAATAATCTATTTTTTTCTAAGAATTGCTCATTCTTTTTCTAGTTGACTTGTCGTGGCTCAACCATACATACTGTGGCGTTAGTTGTGTTCAAAATTTATGGTTGAGAAGGTGATTGAATCTTTGGTTATTTTTTTTGTGTTACAACGAGATGTCAACAATGTTAGACTGTCATTTACCAAACTACAATTTTCTTTTTCCATATTTTTGTCCTTGGTATTTGAACATAATTTCTCTTTGATCCTTGAATTTTCAAACGAATATTTTTTGTTCTTGAAATTTGAATTTAATTTCTATTAAGTCCTTGAGGTTCCAAAATTGACACATTTGATTCTTGATATTTTTATTTGATTTCTAACTGGTCCCCTGTTGAAATTTGTTTAGTTTTTAATTGGTCCTGAGTAGATTTGACTATTAGTTATCCAGCTCATTTAAAAAGACACATCAGCATTCAGCAAACTGGCAGTCTTGTGAACATATATTGATTGTCATATCATCCTTCTTTTTAGGTTAACTAACAGTCAACTCAACTCAATGACTAATTCGTAACCAATTTTAAACTTTAGGACCAATTAAAGCTTATGGGACCAATTCAATCTCTCTTTTTTATGGACGGCTTCTTCGTTGGAATATGACTTCTCTTGCCTAAAAAAAATCTTAAGGGGCAAGTTAGATATTAAACTCAAACCTCAAGACCCATTTGTGTCACTTCTTAAACCTTAAGGACTAAATAGAAGCTAACTTCAAATCTGAAGATCAAAATGGTTAGTTTTGAATACTTTGGGAAAAAGAAGAAAAAGGAAACAAGTTCAAATCGGAGACCAAAGTGTAGTTTACCTATAAATCTAACGGAAGCTAATAAGTTAGGGAAACAGAAATAGAACAAAATGGAACATTTTCATTTAAGCTCTTGACCACAAGAAAGATGCCAAAGAAATCCCACATCATACAGGAAAATGGCGATTGATGTTTTTACAGAGATAGTTATCTCGGATTCTTGGTCATTTGGTATCTCTACCTTTTAAATCAAAATTGTGAACCTAACATGGATGCATGTTTTTATTCTCTTAAATTTTTGTAGAAAAATGTGGGACGTTAATTTGAGGAATACTTTCAAAATACCTATACAAAATGTAGATTCGTGTCATTTTATCTATCTCAAATAGGAAGCTAATGGTCTTTTGATATTAAGTTAATGATCCTTGAATATACAGTGCAGATCTCTCAGCAAAGAAGATATTTCTCTCTTAATGTTATCTGGGATATATGTTGCTATTGTGTTAGTTGATCAACATAGATTGAGGTATAGTGCATTTATAATGTTTAAAATTCGTCACTGTTTTTTCTTGATGTAACTACTTATAATTCAAATACGTTCCTCACCTTTCACCACGGATTGCGTCTTCTTAGTTTTAGTTCTAAAATTCAATTGTCACAATTTTCTTATAACTAGCTCTTTGGGATATTTGTGTCACAGCGGGTCTTGGCTGGAGGACATACTCGTGTCAGGTATCTGTGATAGCGACTCCAGCTATACTGGTTAGTGTGGCCACATTCTCACAAGATCAACTGCTTACGAATGCTTGTGATGTATTACTCTCTCTAGACCTTATATTTTAGTTCAAATTATTTAGTCATTACCAATAAACGTGTTCTTCAGGTCACTATATTGTGGTTTGTGGCTATGATGCTGATGCGGATGAATTCGAAATCAGAGATCCTGCAAGCACTAGGTTCGATCATCCCCTTAGTTTATAATAAATCTCTTCGTTTTATTAAAGTAATCTCTGGCATTTTTTATTCTAAAGTTAAATATGATGAGTAGTTACATTGCTGGAAGGTTCGGATGATGTACATTACCAGTACCATCTATATGTTTTAATTATCTAAAATCTTAATAATTTAATAATACATAGGTCCACGTTAATCATGCAACGCAAATTTACCGATGCTAGCTAACCTCAATGCTTCCTATTAGAGTTAATATTGTAAATTTAGGTAGTTACTATGTACGGTTAATTTGTTGTCCTCTACTTGTAAATCTTTGCCTATATAAAGGCCTATTATTAATGAATAAATCAAGCGGGATTTTATTTACATCCTTTGCATAAATCAATATGGTATCAGAGCAGTTGGTCCAAGAGGTCTTGTGTTCAAGTCCCTCATTGTTGTTTCCTCCTCGTTTAATATTGATTTCCATTTGTTGGTTATTTCTTCATATTTCAAGTCCACAAGTGAGGGATAGTGTTAGATATTATATTAAAATTTCCTTCACCCATCAGCTTAAGCTTTTGGGTTAAATTGGTGATTTACAACTTCCTTTATATGAACCTAGATAGGTGCTCTTTATATTAATTGAGATGATCGTCAAGATCAGAGTTGCATATTGATAGAAATAAAGTTATCAAATATTTTATGGCCTATCATAATTAAAACTACTATCTTTGACAAGATATTGTGTTTTTAAGACAACTCATATAGATTTCTTTTGTATTTGCAATCTGTTCATGATTATTACGAATTAGGCTGTCCTCTTTAGTGGTTTCAATATGTCCCTAAAAAGGAGATTGTATCCTTAAGACTTCGATCTGATTTATGGGTGTTGATAAATGACTTTAACTAGTTATAAAAAGTTGGGACATTAATACAACAAAGTTTTGCAGAAAGCACGTGAGGATCTCTTCAAACTGTCTAGATGATGCACGCAAATGCTTCGGTACTGATGAAGATATCTTATTGGTACTTTTTTAACCAACTTCATCTTTTTATCTGTTCCTCTGGCAATTTGAAAATAGAAAATAACAGACTCAGTTCTATCTTTTTTCTAGTCTGTTTGCTTTGACTCAGTTCTATCTTTTTTCTAGTCTGTTTGCTTTGACTTTGACATTTTTGGGAAGATGCTCGACTCATTGTGATTTCTCTTTCATATAATCAATGGATAACATGGCCAGATAAATTGACTAAACTTTGAAAATGAAATTTGAAGAATCTGTTCACAAAGGATTAGGGAGACCCAAAACAACTATATTCTATACCAGTTTGATAACTTAGTCAAGCCCAGTTTAAACTAGAAAAAACATAGTTTTTTTTAAAAAAACTTATTTTGGTTTTTGGAAGTTTGATTGTGAATTCAAATGTTTCGTTAGGAAATATGAAAACCATTATAAAGAAATTGTAAGAAAACAAATGCAATTTTTGAAAGTCAAAGTAGTTAGTTATCAAACGAAGTCTAAAGTTGTTAATGAACTATTATATTTTCTTTTGGATTTGATTGTGTGTATAGGTATCTTTGGAGAAGAGTGGAAAGCAAATGACTGAATCGCCTCATTTTTCTCCAAACGTCAACATCAACTGCTGAGTGTATACATACATATATCTATGTTTGATTGGAATGTGATTAATACCTAGCAGAGTCTTAAAACTCTGTATTATGTTCGTCACTGTATAGTTCTTTGATTCTTTTCTTCCATTTTATGTATAATGAATATATATCCATATTTGTATGTATCAACATCAACTGCTGGGTATAGTGATTGTAAAAATGGCATCATATTTTGACTCATAATATAATTCTCTTCAGGGTGTGTTCGACAACGTCCTGCTGTTCACTTCATGATTTCATGTTATAAGGTATGAGTTATGTCCCTCAATTCTCATTCTTTTTGCAGTCCCACATAAATCTCCCCCTTTAGATAGCCCCCATCCCATTCTCTCTCCATTATTCCATGGCCGATTTATACAAATCTAAGCAATACTAAATCCCTTGAAACTACAATGTGTAAATAGATAGAAATGTAGAAGGGTGAGAGAAAGTATGTATGAAAAGATTGTACCAAGATATCAGTAAATATTATATATAATCAATGATTCAATGTTAATTATTATGTTCCTAGATTTAGTGTGATTACTATTATAGAAGTGGTTCTTTAATTGAAGCTAATGTAAAATTAGAAATTGAGCCTAATTTAAGTATGGTACCACCCATCATTAAAGATGATTTTTAATA
Organism: Cucumis cinereus; assembly: GCA_037974625.1. Classification (NCBI taxonomy): domain Eukaryota; kingdom Viridiplantae; phylum Streptophyta; class Magnoliopsida; order Cucurbitales; family Cucurbitaceae; genus Cucumis; species Cucumis cinereus. The sequence goes on from JBBPDJ010000014.1 coordinate 1,332,002, forward strand.
AGAAAATATGGCCAAAGAGTCCAGTTTTACGATTTGATTGAAACATAATGGAAGGTAACACTTAAATTTCCATAAAATTGATAAACAAATCACGTTGATTTATAGAGGAAAAAAAAACTTTGCTTTCCTCTTTAGGATAATATTTCTTTAGTTAAAGATTTGTAAGGTAATAGAATTTGAAACAAGAATTCATCGGTATTAAAAATATTTAGGGTTCATATTGTCTTTTTTGGAATCAAGGTAGCTCGAATTTTAGATGTATGTAATGGGACGTAGTCAAACACTTTAACTTTTTAAAAAATGATTTATTTTCTAATTTCACTATGAAAGACACGTTAATCTCTAAAACTTAGATCAAACTTCATAGTTAATTATACGGGGTTTGTTTTTAAAAAGTGATTCGGTTAATAATTATTGTAATTTCTGTAAAAAAAATGTAATTTCTTAGAATCATCTCTCATTTTCAATAACTCCCTTATTACTAAAGTGGAAAACTTAAAAATAGAAAAAGAGGAGAAGTAATCTTTTTGTGGAATATATGAATAATAATATTCCTTTTAAAAAGGTAAAGAAACACAATTTAAAAAAGAGAAAAAAAAGAAATAGAAATAGATACAGTTGGGAATTGGTGGGATTCATGATTGATGGCATGTGGGGAATGGATGGAGGTTGAGTTTTATATATTGGACCTATGATGAAATATCCATGTGACACGTGGAGCCATCTAAATAGTTGAACATGTTATGATCATCTTTTTTAGGAAATTTAAAATTAAAAATTAAAAAAATATAAATACATAAATCATAAGACTAACACCTTATGCTTTTGTTAAATAGATGAATGTAATGTAAATGGGCCCTAAACTTAATAATGTACACCCGCTCACTCCACACCCACTCTTACATTTGAATTTTTCAACCACTTTTTTTAATTTTTATTTTTTATGTTACTATTTTTAATATTTTGATTGAGTTACCGCTTAGTTTTGAAATGGTCTTTCTCAATTGTACACCCCCAAGGCCATTTCGTTCTAATAGAACACATACATTTCGAATTTTATGGTTTTAGGTTTGTCATCTCGATCATGGTTATTCTATCTCAAAAGAAATACTTTTTTTCTCTTTGTACTCAAATTATTCGTTTTTCTCAATTTCTACAATAAATCTATCTTTAAGTGAGTACATTTCAAATAGAAAAAAAAAAAAAAAAGATCAATTTATATATTGCCTCGGTTTACAATTCCAAACTATACTTTTATAAGTAAATCAAATTAGATTCTCATTTCCTTTAATCACATTTTTTTGAAAAAAAATCATTGTTTGATAGAGAAACATTTCACATGACAACGTACTATTGGACAGTCGTCTGGACTGCACAAAGATAGTTATAGCTTAGATTGCAAAACCTTCCATTAGTGATCATGAACTTCAAATTTTGAATTGGAGATGTACTAAAGACCTTCTCTGCCCTTCCCTCTCTTTGGATACTTTTTTGGACTTGATGTTGTCCAACAACTAGACAATATTTCAAAATTATTATTATTTTTTTTTTTAAAAAAAAAGAATAATTATGTGTTTGATATAGTGGAAACCAAAATTAGAACTTTGCTTAACCAAAAAAGGAAAAAGGGTTTGAAGCTACTATGGGTGTGGACAAGAGGAAACATCAATATCTAACAACTACTGCTTTACTTGCACAAGTGATTGGTTGATGCAAACAAACCTAAAGTTTATAATATTATAACATAATATAGCTGCCTTCCATATATGTAATTAAAATAACTTTAAATAATAACTTTTTTTTTTTCAAATACAGGTTTTATTTATTCTAAGCGTACTTTGAAAAGTTTCATTTTTAGTCTTTGAGCTTTAAATTTTATAAAAGAAATTTGAGAGTCGTACACGACAATATTTGTATTATCATTCACAAAATTAACGTAGAAATTGATATGCAAAATATGATTTGGGGGTGATACGATAAATGTTGTCAATTATACTGCTTTTTTAGAATAAATAAAAAATAATGATTTAATCTTCAAAATAATTCAACTTGAATTTTAAATAATATAATGTAGACGTCCTTTAGTTTCTATCATCGAGTCAGTCCTATTTATATTTTCGTTTTGGCAAAAAAAAAATTATTGTAGATATCTTTTCGAACAGTATCAATATTTGAAGGTTCAAATTAAATATTTCTTAGTCTAAAGACATAATTGATCGTATTCCAAAGTTCAGATATATTTTGTATATTTAACCTTTTGTAATATATATAGATTTGTGTGGATGTCACTTCAAATAATGGATTTTGCTGATGAGGGGTTCATATTTGGAGAATTTTATGTATAAAGTAGCATTTGAATGTTGATACCTACATATATTCGAACACAATAAAACTTAATACATTGACCAATGAACTTTTTATTGATAAAGTTATAGCATATGACCTAATTAAAGTCTTATCCCAAATATACATGTGTATGTATGTATATATATATATATACATATATATAAATAAATGAGTAATTGAAAGAGAACTATAAAACATTAACAACCGTTCTTTTTTAGTACAACTTGAGGGTTGGGAGATTTGAACCTAAGATCTCTTAGGCTTTTTTAAAGCTTAAATGGGACGAACACTACCCCCAAAGAGTACATTAAACACTCCTCATGAATGAGGGTGTTAGAACTAGAACTGATAATGCAGTAAAGCAAGTACTGGAAGCAACAATTAGACGTCTGGATGTTTGGACCCTAGATTAGCAGAATCTTGGAACTTGATCGCCTGGTTCGTTGGTCCCTTGATTAAGGACGCTTAGAGTGAACGCCTAGACTAAACACCTAAACTGATGGACGCCTGGACTAAACGTCTAATTGCAAAATAAAAACTTTTTAAAGATTGGGATGTAGAGTGAAGAGAGTGAGGAGGAAGATAAAAATTTGAGTGATCGGAATATGTGATAGAAAGATGAAAATAATTTGGTAGACCTTGAAGGATTGTGGAGGATGTGATCGTGATTCTGTTCTTCCGATTTGAGAAGCCAGTCACCGGAGGGGGGGGGCTTTTACTTTGTGGCAAGAGGTAGGCGAAGGTGGCAGGTGAAGGGAATAAATTGTTGCAGGTGACAGACAGGCGCATGCAACTTCAATTAGGGTTTTCACCGGCAATCTACCAACACTCCTCCTCTTCTTTAGTCTAAGAATATAGCATAATGTATTGAGATTTGTTCAATTTTCATAATCCTAGTTCAAACTCCTAATTTATGATTTATTGTTATATATATAGCATTTTTATATTAAAAAAGATATTCACATCTTTCACTTTATTTTTTTATTTTTATTTTTATTTTTATATTATTATTTAATCAACTTTATTATAATTCAATTTTGACGTTTAAATTAAAATACATAGATGAAAATTGAACAAATTAATTTTTATATATTTATATTTTCAAGAGAGCGACGACTGCATTCGATTTTTGTGTTCTATGTTTGTTTTTGTTGGCCGCATTTTTTTTATTTTTCTCATTTAAAATCAATTCCTGCACGCTAGCCGACCAGTCATGGGCCCACCACCACCATATACACTATTTAGTATATCTCACGCGCTATGTTATTTCTTTGCCTTACACTCTCCAATCCCCAGACCCTTATAAAATAAAAGGCCGTCCAACCTCGCGCGTTTAGCACACGCGATCTCACGTGCATGTGGTCGTTAGTTTTAATAAAATGCATGATTTTGACCGGTCTTTGTATCTTTTCTTATTATTTTGTAATCTGTGTTGTAGGCACAACCATACACACCTGTTCCCTGCTTCCCCCATTTACTTTTTTTTTTTTTTTTTCTTTTTTCCACTTCCTCACATATATATTTATATATGATATTTTGAAAATAAATATTTATAGTATCTAAATTTTGGTTTTTTTTATTTAAATATTGTCAGAAATAGAGTGGTGAAAAAAATATTGACAAAATTAGGGTAGTAGAGTCGTGTTCGATTACTTGGATTGAGTACACAACTTTGCATTAAAGTTGTGTACTCGATTCACAACTTCAACGCAAGTCTACAACAAACTTGCATGTGTGGCAGTGTGACTCTCAGTTGTCCACCATGCATGATATCGTGTATCTGTTCATGACTTCAACACTAAAACCGTCCTATTTTTTTACAATAGTTTAAACTTCAACCATATTTTTGTCCTTAGTTTGAAAAAGAACATTATTCTTGAAATTATTCCTAAATATTGAATCTAATTTATATTTTGCTTTCAAGTTTTCAAGTCATATATTTAATTTCACAATTTTTCCAAATTTTGTTTCAATTTTATCTTTAAATTTTAGTTTTTCATCTATTTTCTTTTTTTGTATTTTTTTTATTAATGTTGGTTAATTAATTTATAATAATGATGGAGTAAATTTTTCAATTTGATTTTAGATTAAGATACTATTTTGTTTTTTATACTTTTGACTATTAAATCATCGAATGAAGAAGACTCAACAAGTTAAAACAAAGATTAAATTGGAAGAAAATAACATTGTATGAGCTTGAACACAAAGACTTTTTCTGGATCACATGTTCTAATACCATATTAAATCATCGATTGATCCATAATTTGATGGATGAAGACAAATTTAATTATATAGTATCTAACAATTGACTTTGGTTTATTTTGGTCATGTACTTTTAAAATGTTCATTTTGGTCCCTATACTTTTTAAATTTGGTTCATTTTTGTTTTTGTACTCTCAAAATGTTCGTTTTAGTAATTGTACTTTTCAATTTGGTTCATTTAAGTATTTGAATTTTCAAAAAGTAGTCGTTTTGATTTCTAAAAAGTGAAATGAAAATGAAAATAAATAACCAAAATGGACACTTTTTAAAAAAAGTACAATAACCATAATGAATATTTTAAAAGCAAATGGACCAAAATAAAACAAAAAATAGAATCCACTTAATTAATTATAATTTATTAAAATTAACTAAGAGACATTGATGTTAAAGAATGAAGTTGAATATTTAGTAAAAACGTTGCGGATAAATTGTAACATATTGAAATATAGACACGAAAAATGTTTTTTCTCAAATTTTTAAATAAGTTGTTGGATTTATACTATTTATATGTTTGTTTCTCATGATTTTTCTCATTTCATTTTTAGATGGATTCAATTGTACACCTCTTCCAATTTAATGTTCATTTAAATTTCAATTAATTCTGACCCAAAAATTACTCAAAATTGATAGATAAATAAATAAGATGATGCAAACATTTTTTTCCCTTTTTAATTAGATTATTTATTTTTTAAACTTTATTTCGAATTATGGTATCTATGTTTTAGAAAGAGTGAGAAAATAGACAAATGTAGATTTGTTGATATCTGCACGTACGTCGCCGTCCAATCGGACGGACGAGACGTGGATAGACTATATTATTTTTATACTATTTATTTTATTTTTTATTAATAAAATATTTTTTTCAAAAGGTGTTGAGACGTTGAACGTATAATACGTTGAGGTGTTGAACGCGTAGCACGTTCAAACGTTGCGTTAAGATCATGATGCGTTGAGACCTCGTTTTGACCAACTATTGGAGTGTTACAGAATCATTAATGTTCTTGTGATCGTCGAGACGTTACAAAACTCAACACTATACAAAGCCCTCCTCCTCTCATTTTGATCATTTGAAATTCATATCTTCTTACAAACTCTCTCGAAAAGAAATTCTTCTATTTTTTGTTTTTCGAGCAAAGTTCTTTTAAGAAGTGTTGGTTTTTTTATTGGTTTCGGTGCAACTTCGATCAAGTTTCTGGTTGTTTTATCATGGGAATGACGTGATATTCAAGAACTGTTTGCACTCCGAGCAGAGCCACAAAACGTCTTAAAGAGAGCGTGTTTCGTGACTCGGCCATTTCATCAACAAGTTTTTGTTTTGTAGTTAGGCGTTCAATCCACCATCTAGGTGACCACCTATCTAGGGTCCACCATCCAAGCGTCCACTTTTCAGGCGTTCATCAGTTTAGGCGTCCAAACACTCGGACATCTACTCATTATTGCTTCTAGTGTTTGCTTCACCGCATTCAAACAGTACTTGCACTAACCATTTATAAGTATTGACTTTTGAATTTGAAGTTTCTTTTTATTTTCTATTTTTCTTCTTTTTTTTTTTCTGGGAGTGGGTGTGTAATAGAAAATAGGACAATACATATTAACAGATTAATAATGATAAGATTAAGTTTTTTTTTTTTGTCAACTGCCTTGTCAAATTTGAAAATAAAATTTAAATGTTTTTTTTTTATTTTTTTGAAGAAGCTACTAAAGTATCCATTAAATTGTTTTATTATTGTGAACTTTATAGGGATGTGTGTGGTACATTCCAACTTATTTTTTATTTTCTAAAAAAAAGTAGAACAAAATTCAAATTTGGAAAAGGTCAATATAGCCTTCCAATCAAGTCAAATCAAATCATTCTCTCTTTTTTCTTTTTTTTTATTATTTTTTATGAATAATTGCAAGGTTAAGTTACCCTAGTTTTTTAAAAATTCAAATTGTGTCTAAAATATTTAAGATAAGGTTTGGTAAATAAATTGAAAAAAAATGTAAGTTTAAAAAACAAGGACTAACAAATTCTTTGGACTAGGCCTTCGCTACAAGGTTTGAATACGTTAAATCTATCGTATGATATTTTGAAGAATCAAGTATGAAGTTAAGAGAAATGTTACATAAATTATCTCATCCTAGAAATACTTTCCATATCTTAATTATTCTCTCTAATGTTAAACTTTTTTTCCACCCTTTCTCATCGGGGATATAGTTAATACATCATTAGTATATAAATCTTTTTTTTTATCTTTTAATGTTTTCATTTTTCCATTTATCATTATTTATAGATTTTCTAACAAACTCATTAGGTCAAAAACCTTTAAGAATCAGTGATAAGGGTATTGGCAATTGAAAGTGAGTATGATAGATCGAAAAATCAAGTCGATCAATCAAAATCGACTAAATAGAAGTTGACTAGTCGGAGATAAAAAGAGATTCAATCGATGACGATTTGAATTTCTTTTTTTAAAAAAAAAATATTTCCAAAAAAATTCAAAGGCTTAAAGCTGATCAAACAAAACCATAGTTGGTTCAAGATGTAACGTTAATATAACCATTAATTAGAATAAATTGATAAAAAAAAAAAAAAAAAGAAGATTAAATAGATGGAAAATGTTGTAAAAACATATTTATTATTAATAATGTTGATTATTATTTGGTAACTAGGGTCGTTGTCGATGTCCTACTTGAGTCAGTGTCCTTTTCGGCAGGTAAACCTGTCTGTCACTCCAACTTCCCTCTTCCCTCTTCCCTCTATTTCTTTTCAAAAAACAAATTTTTTTTTCCAACTCAATTTTGGCGGGAATTTTATCAAATCCATTGAATAGTCCTTTTGGGGTCCGCTACTTTATCCATTCCCCAAAGAAAAATAAAAGGCAACGGCGCATCCGTTAAAAGAGACGGCGAGAATTGGATTGGCAAGTGAGTTAGTAGTGGTGCCACGTCATAGATTCAGATTCTACAAATAGGGATTAAAGGGTGAGGATTCTTTGTGGTTACCCTTAGAGGTACCCAATTTGTGTGCCTCTTCTCTTTCAAAACCTAATATTGCTTTTAAATTATGTCTAATACGAGGTAATACCTTTGTAAACAATTCAAAATTATTGTTTAGGTATAAAATTTATTAGGATTTTCGATAAAATTGGGGACTAAAAATAGGAGATTTGGTGGTATTCTAAGACAACGTGACTACTGTTTCATCAGGTCTTGACGAAATTAATGATGAGGTTGAAATGTATATAGGATGTTAAAGGGTAATAATATAGGTTTGGGAAAAAAATATGAATATTTTCTAAATATATAGGTTATTTTAGGGCCATTTTGTTTTTTTAGTCAAAGAAAATGATTCATTTTTGTTTAAAATTCAAGAATAAATGACCGTTATCTTTAGTACTTGGTGTATTTATGTTATATACAAATCTATACATTCGTTTACTATCTAATTCAATAACTCTTAAGTTTTTTGTTTATTTATTTAATAAAAGGTACGTTATAGTTTTTTTTCTATCTTTAAATTTTTTATTATGAAAAGACGATAGGAAGAAAATAAGTCTATGCAATATTTTAAATTCCCTTCAAAACTTGTTCAAATAGGAATGTACAAGATGAATTTAGCTCTTTACTACTTTATACTTTAAAAGTAAAATTGTAGGTGATCAAATTATTAATTTTGATACAATAACTATTATTTTCGTTTCAAAAATTTGATTCAATACGACGAGATACAAAATTTTTTATAGAAATTCTTATGAATAGTAAAAAAAATCCTGAAACTATTTAAAAAATATAATAAAAAAACTTAAATAGACTACAGAAGATTTGATAGATTTTGTTATTTTTGTAAATATATATTTTTTTTTGTTATATTTAAAAATACGTCAAAATTTTATTTATATCTAAGTCATTATAAATATTTCTCGTAAAATTATTTTTGGTTGGTTGGACGACGACTCAGTAAATTAGAGAAGAAAAATACATAGTTTCATAAATAATTTCAAGAGTGCCAGCAAATATATATATACACATATATATATATACACACACACATAGGGTTTAACCATAAAAATTAAATGTCACTCATCATAATCAAAACCACAAAAACCACTACTTTGTCTCCCTAAATCTCTTCACCCAACCAATATGTTCTATTAATTTTACACTTCAAATCATTTTTTCTTCTTCTTTTTGTTGTTCAAGTTTTGTTACTAAAATGGATCAAATCATCTTATTTGTTTTATTGATTTGATGTTTAAAGTTCGATAACGTATTAAATTTAGCAATTGCATTTCTTTTTTGTCTGGTACAGTGATGATCATTTGATCGATAGAGAGACTTTAGTAATTTCTTTTGTTGTGACGATATCAATTAAAACTATTGGAGAAATAAAACATTTTGTGTTTAATTGTGTCTTTGTTTATAATTGAACATACATGTTGTGTGAGACTCATTGAATGCACATAAATGTTGAGAGAAAATTATGTTAGGAATCATGATGAACTAATCAATTCATAAATTTTGTTGAGCTCACAATCTTTTCCAAGTCACATGTATATCGACCTCTTATTTTTTTTTTCTAATGAGTCATCGGTTGATAAGAAATTTTTGAGTTGACAGTCATTTTCTTTCCCAGGTCATAGGTATATACTCACGTCCAAATGTTTTTTTTTTTTTCCGTTGAGACTAGTTCATATTCTCTTGTACATATTATAGCCACGTTAACCATTCTCTATTGTAAAAACTTACGATTTTTCTTGAGATGAATGCATGTAGTCAATGATCTCAAAGAACTTATGGCTTATTCTCTAGAATATATATAGTTATTTGATTGTACTTCCTTGACGTGAGATCACACTCTTTGAGCCTAAATTAAATTTGTGGGCATTTTTGTTTAACATAGACGAGCTCATCATCTACCACTTATTATGAAGTTATTAAAAGATTATACAAATTTGTTTGATAACTATTCATTGTTTCTTGTTTTCTATATTTGTTTCTCCTTTTAAAGTTTGAATATAAGTTAGTATACGTAATACATAAACTATATAACATGAATTTGAAGGCATAAAAGCACAATATTAAAAGTTAACATTATTTAATGCAAGTCATGGTGTAAAATTAACAACAATAATAAAATCAATTCTATCATTTAAACATTTATCGTATTTGATCTACGATGTTTTCTCCATTCGATTCATTTTTATCTTAAGCGTTGATAACTCAGATTAAACTCAATTATATTACTCTTTAAATATTGTGGTTGTATAAGAATATAAAATATAATCGTTATATCTTGAATTCAAATCTAGATTTCAAAAAGCTAAATAAATTTTCATCCCTTCCACCAACCGAGCAAAGACCCAATTCGTTCGAATAACGTTATTGTTTAAAAAGCAAAAACAAAACTTAAGAAATGAGAAACAACAAATGAAAAATGTCTATCCTACAAAGTATTATGAATGATAAACTTAAGAAACTTAGGCAAACGGATTAAGGTGGATATCAATTTTAGGAGTTTCATTTTTGTTAGAAACAAAGGAGAAATAACAACCACCTTAATTGTTCTAGATAATATGACAATGAGTGATAAATAGATGCACAATTCCCCAATCTCAACTTGTACCAATGCAAGACTAAAATTCCAACAAGGTTTGGCTTAAAAAAATCCAATAAAGATTTATTATCCATACATTGCTTAACTTCAAAATCTATGACGTACTGACCAAAGAAGTAAACCTTATTTGATAAGATACAATTGGATAAAGGAAATGACATATTAAGCAACAAAAATGCTTAGGAAGTTGAGAATCTTTTTAAACAACCAATGAAGACCATATGACAAACTAAAACATCTTAGTAGTTAAAGGAAAAGAAAGCAAAAGTGATTCTCGTAGTGTCGTAGCAGCGAGTGAAACATGGGAGTAGCATAAACCCTGAAAAACGAATTTGTGGGTGATCAATACAAGTTTCGTGTTGTTAAGTAAAGCAGTAAAGTGTTGCATTCTAGTTGGCAAAAGCTAGTAGTTGAAAGGATCATTAGCTTACGTTTTGACCAAAGTAACATGTGGTACGTGGAATCTCATGTAAATTAGCAAGAACCATCTTGCAAATCTAAATATTCCAGGAGATCAACAATGAAGTGATACATGATGGAATAGTGAAGGAGTGAAAAAAAATATGAAAACTATTAAGAAATCAACACTTAAAGATGAAAAGAAAACCTAAAGTAATAGAGAATACACAAATTTTTGTGGTTGACTAACAGTGTGTTAGCTATATCCATGGACAAAAGAGTTAGCAATTTTATTATTAGAGAGAACAATATTAAATTACGTGTTGTGGTGCTATGAGGTTGAAGAGTTTACATAGCACATTTTTCTAAACGTGAAGTCAAAATAATAAATAATGTAAATATGACAAATACAAATATAACATATAGTGAGACCTCAAGTACTTGGTTGTCTGAAACACTAGATAATAGATTCAAAGCATTTTAACAAAGCTTTTGACTTCCATGTAATGGGAGGAGACCATGACTCTGACAACGTACCTATTGAAGAATGAGTTGGTGACTCATAGGAAGTGGTTTGGTTAAGGGGACCCACTGGAGTCAAAGCGAAAGCTCGTCTTCATGAGATAATTGTCACTACTTATGGATTTGAATTCAACTATTCATGACGAGAATGAAGCTTGGATGAAACTAAGTGAAGTTTCGGACTAATTGATGTTGAATAATTAGTAAGCGAGTTAAATGCCACCCAAAACCATGTGCAATTTTAATAAAAAAGAAAAAAAAAAGTTTTGTAATGATTTCAAAATGATTTATTCCAGGAAATCTAGTATTCTTGTGGGTGAAGATAGTCAATTGATATTTGTGGTTGAACTTTATCATGAACTTCTACCACATTCTTAATAGGATTATCTTATCTCTTCATTCTCTAAACTCAAGTTATGAAAGAAGAACCCGAAGAAAGTATCAACAACAACAAGTTTTATTACATGACAATTGATAATATACTCACATCGATCTATTATCACCTCTATATCTAGTGCATGAGAGATAATGTAGATATTTAACATACTAATAGTGCATTGTGACAATGAAAGAGGATGCTCTTTTAGGGGTTGTTTTGGGCAAGGACTATCTAAGACCATAATAATCACATCTTTGTTACAATAACTACTGTTTTGTAATCCTCAATTAACTACAGTTAACACTATTTCAAAACCTCAATAGAATACAATATTTACCTTTTGCTGTTGTTTTTACTATTCTACATTCATCATTTTTTTATTCAATACTACAACGTTTACTATTTTTTTTCTCAAACTAAAATAGTTTACGGTTTAAACACAAACTATTATAACCTAAGATTATAATAATAACTCATTCTACCACGTGAATGTGGAAGAAAATGAAAATGATATGGTAAATTTGGGAAGAGAGACACCAAAATGGAAAAGAAGAAAGGCAATGGAGATGTTTTGGTGTATAAAAGTAAGTATAAGCACACAGTAAAAAAAAAGGTTGGGTTGTTTGTCTAGGTTGATGACATGTGGCATTAGGGTTACACAGAAGGACAAATGTGTCCAACTACTGTCTCCCTCCCCCCTGCCTCTTCCTTTCCAGTTGTCTTCACTTTCTTATTAAAAACCCTTTCTCTCTCAAATCCCAAATAATCAAACCTTAATAAACCCACACACACATACACACATTCTTCCTTCTTACCCCTTCCTTCACTGTCCCTTTTCCTTTTATCCCTTCATCTGTAGGGTCCCCTCTCCCACTACCCTCCCTTTCCCTTCATTATTAAATCCTCCTCTCTCCCCATCTTAATTTCCCCAACTTCTTCTCTTTCCCCCCTTTAAGTTCCCCCACTTTTTCTTTTCCCCCCCCCCCCCCCCCCCCCGTTTCTCCTCTCCCATGGCTGCTCCCTCTTTGACCTTCCCTACTGAGTTTCCTTATGATTTCGACTCCTTTCTCTCTAACTCTGACCTCAACTCGCCTGTTGAATCGGTTGGCAGCTCTATTACAGATTCCTCAGATAGCTGTGGTAGCGATGATGATGAGTTCTTTGTCGGGTTGGCTCAGCAACTTGCATGGACCTCCCTTTGTGAAGCTGAGAACACATTCGAGGTACCCTCTCGATGAAATCTTTCAATTCTTGGAATTTCCTGACTTTTAGGTGTTTGTGTTGGTTTGTTTCTGATTTGTGTTTTTTGATTTTTTTTCAGAAGAAGTATGTTAAAGCAGGCTCTCCTCAGTCGACTTTGAGTGGAATAGATACCTGGTTTCGTCCTGAAAGTCCTTCCTCTCAGTTGAAATCGCCTTCCATGGCGGTTTTTGGGGCTGAGAATGATGCTAGAGCGATTATACATGCAGCTGCTAGAGAAGCTGCGAGGTTGAAGATGAGTGGCGAGACAACCCCTTTTCAGAATAATGACCCTTTTATGAGAGGATTTGTAGGTGCTCGATCTTCTATTCCAGTTAAATCTACTAATAATGTGGATTATGGGGTTTTCTCCAATCAGAACTCTGCCCGGAATCTTGCATTTGCCGCGCAGGTAAAATACTTTGGAATGTTCAAATCCTTTCATCTACTGAATCTCTTAGAATAGAGTATTTTTATGGGTCCTCTGTTTTGAGTTATGGGTTGTCTTCCATTTCTGAGATTTTTTGTTCTATAGGTGCAGCAAGTGAAACAAGATCTTGTATTACAGGCTCTCCGTGCCTCTTCTTTGGGAGGAAGACAAGCCAAAGTCAGCTGGTCGGCTCAGCCACAGTGGAAGCCGGAGATTCAAAACGGAGAGAGAAATGTTGTTAATGCAAGTGGCCGGTGCGGTGGAGGCACCGGCGGTTTGTACCATACCCCATGGCTTCCGCCGCTGCAAAATCAACAACCACCGTCTAACCCCACCGTCATGCGTTGCATTCCTCCCGTCAGATCTGGTGTGAAAAGAGCTTCCTCCGGCACCGGCGTTTTCTTGCCTCGCAGATACACAAACCCTTCCGAGTGCCGGCAGAAACAAGGTATTTCACAATCTCCCTTCATCTGGAAAATCACATGGGTTTCTTTAATTAAACTTCATAATCATCATTTTCCTTCTTAATCAGGAATCCCATCCGTTCGATTTACAGAGGAGATGAAATGCCCCATTCAAGCTCCATTAAACGGTTGCGTTTCCACTAACTTCGGTAAGCAAGAATTTCCCTTAATTTTTTCACCACATACCCAAAATGTACAATTGTTGTAATAGGTTTCTGTAATAAACTTCACAAATAACAGATCCCATTCTGTCAAGAAGAAACAATCCCCTTCTGCCATTGCCAAGGAGTTTCCGAACAGAGGTAGTCATGAATCAAGAACATCAACATCATCATCTCCCTCAGGAATGGACATATTGATGTTGGAAAAACAGAGAAAAATTAGAAATGGAAATTGTTTTGTAGGATTTGGATAAAGAAGCCATTGAAGTAGGCAATTAGTAGCATTAATTTATGAAAGAAGAAGGAAATGAAGAAGTGGGAGGATTCAAAAGCAAGATTTTTTTTTTTTTTGTTTGTAAGATTTAAAGGAACAATAAGTAACCAGGAAGTTATTTATTGAATGATATGATGATGATGATGATGATGATGATGATGATGATGATGAAGAAGAAGAAGTTGTAGGCAGCTTTTATAATAAAAGAAAACAGTGAAAGTAAGTAAAGTAGTAGTAGTAGTAGGAGTGAGAAGAAAGATGAAGGATGAAAGAAAAAAGAAGATGGATGGTGTTTTTGTGTCCTTGTAATAATTCTGTAATTTTGTGTTATTATAGTGATTTTAGAAATGTTTTTTTTTTTTTTTTTGGGGGGTGGGGGAACCCTCTCTGGCTTGTAATTTTGTTGATGGATTAATGAGATATGCTTTTAATAAATAATAAGATATATGTTGGATTTTGTTGCATCAATCAAATTTCATTTCAAATGTGTATATGATATTTGGGGTGGTTTATTTAAATTTCAAATTTTTTGAAATATGTTATGGTATTTGTGTGTGTTTGAAGTGATTTTTGGAGGTGTTATAGGGCGGGAATTGTCATATGATGACACAAATTCAAAACCAAAAAATAAAGTTTTTTATCTTTTTTTTTTTTAATTTAAAAAAATAATAATAAGACAACCTCAAATTTCTCAATTTAATATAATCATCTCCCAAACTCGTCCTCTCTACTATGACAGTGACTTCCATATTTCACACATTTATTCAAAAACCATTTTTGGATATTTTCTGTCACCCATAATTTTGTTCATAATTATTGTTTTCTTTTCAGCTTCAACTTTAAGTTTTGTTATTTTCTTCTCTTAAGATTTTTGCTAAACAAAAGAAAAAAATAAACTTATTTTCTTTCATTTTTCATGGAATAAATTTTATCTTAGTCAAATTTTAATTACCTGTAAATTAATATTATGTTTTATTGAACAATTTAGAGGAGCCCATAAATGATTGGGAAAAATAGAAAAGCAAAGTGGAAATGCAATCAATTCATCGCTTCAATCTTAAGTGTAAAGCTAACTATGGAAGTCCCACCAAAACTTTATATTATAAGTAACTATAAAAAATAAAGAAAAAATCTTTAAATTCTCTCTGTAATTTATTTCAAAAAATAAATTATTTTAAACCGTTATTTTACTAAACTTATTTATAAATGTAACAAAATTTTAAAGTTTATTAGTGATAAATAATAATTTATGGATATTTTATAAATAATATTTTGTTATATTTATAAATATTTTGGATTTTTATTTAAAAAAACAAATAAAAAATGAAAGGAGTGGAATTTGATTTAAGCGTCAAGTCGAAGGGATATATAATATTTGTTTTGAAAGGGGGGAAATGGAAAATGTGGGACCGGGAAAAGATTTGGTATTTGGAGGTGGAACCCACAGGTGTACATATGTGGGTCCCACTCTAGGAGTTTTTTTTAAAAAATATATTATTATTTTCCCGCTTCCTAATGTTGAAAGGGCAAATTTGGGAACATCCTCGTTCCTCGTGATGTTTGTTTTCTTTTTGTTTTTAGTGTTTCAATGCTTCTGTTGACTTTGGTCAAACTCCCTTTTTTCTTTTTCTCTCTTAATTTCTTTTATTATTATATTCATATTTATACTTTTTTTTTTTTTTTTAATTTTTGAAAAAATTATAATTTATAATGTTGATGTCTTTTAATTTTTAAAATTTGAATGCCTATGTTTTCTGTGGGCCACACCATGCTGACGCATCTACCACCACATTTTCATCTTCTTGTTTTGAATTTTATCAAATAATTATCTATTTTCAATTGGTGTCCAATAGAGTCATTTATATTCAAAACAATTACAATACAAATTAATTGCTTCTACATTAATGAGTTATTATTATTATTATTATTTTTTATTATTGTAAACTAGTGATGAACTAATTTGGTTTCGTGTACCATCTCGGGTTTAATAATTAAATGGTATATGGAGCCTTTTTATTCAAATGGAAAGGACAACAAAAATTCATCATTCTTTCTTTTCCTTTTTTCTTTTTTAAAAATAAAACAGTTGGAACTAGTACTACGAACAATGCATTGAAACAAAAGTTATTCGTCCGAATGTGGATGCCTAGGATAGAATGCCTAGACAAAAGTTGAATGCCCAGACAAAAACCCTAGGAATTTGGTCGTTTTGGTGAAAATTTTATGCAGTGAACTTCAACATTAAATAAACGTTAGTTTGGATCTTGTCACTTGAGTTTGGAAACCTAAGGTATGCAAAATAAAAATTTATTAGGAATAAGGATGAGTCGTGGATCACACTATTTTTAAAGAGTTTCGCAGTTCTGCCCAAAGTGCAAACAATTATGATAATGTCACATCACTCCAGGATAAAACAACTAAAACTCAGTCACCATAACCGATCGAAATACCAAACTATCTAAAACTATTACGTAGAGATTGAGATTTGTAAAGTATCAATGATTAGCTCGTTAGATATGTCTATCTCCTCACTTCCGCCAAAACATTTATGAATGAAAAATTAGAATGGAACCACAAAAAGTATCCATAAAAATATTTGCAAAAAAAGAGTTTAGATACACAAAAATGAAAGTTGTTGTATTAGTGTAAAATGTAAAGAATCAAATAATGTTTGGGCAGAAAAGGGTAAAAAATCATTACTCCTTCAAAATGAAAGCCATATTTCCCAAATGGGCAAAGGAACAATATATGAATTAGCTTTTCTATTTAACGTCTATGATTGAGTTTAAATTAGGGATTAAGGAGTAGAGAAAATGTTTAGTTTTATTAATATTCGATTATTTTTGTTTTTTAAAACAGTTAAATCAAGAAACCCCGAAAGAATTTTCTTTTTCTTTTTTCTTTTTTTGAGATTGGGCCACTTTTGGGCCTTAGTCACTAGGCTTTTCACATACTTGTATTAGCATTTTGGGCCGGCCCTCAACAAAGCCTTTTCCTCTTTCGCCTTTTTACTGCACACATATATATTTTAGGGCCGACTAGAAAAATATACTTATTAAATCTCTCGATGCTTAAATGAATTTAGTTTAGTAGTATATTAAATTTAATTAGTTTCTACCAAATCAAATAATACTAAAAAATACATTATTCTTAAATTTATCAAATTAAATACACAGTACACCAATATTAGTATACACAATTTAGTTTACCAAATCAATTAACACTAAAATACTTGGTTCCTAATTTACCAAATGAAAAGAAATTTTTTTAATTATATCTTTAATATTTTTATTAGTTTTATAATCTATCTTTAATTAATCTTTAATATCTTTTATTACTTTATTATTAATTAATATTTAACATTATTTAAATTTTGATTGATTTAGAAATATCTTATTACGTTCTATTTTTATGTTTTATTAAACCAATATATCTAAAAACGTAAATATTTGATTGAAAGAATTATCTAGGATCAATTCGAATTTATCCATTTTTATTTGTATATTATTAATTAATATTTGGATAAGAGTGCAAAATATGTGAAATATGGGATATTTGTGTGATTCTACCATATGTTTCTCCTTTCCTGAGTATTGTAATATCTCATATCTCTATAATACGTTTTTGCTATGCTTTACCACGAATGAAGACTATTTTTTTTTAATGGTAGATGGATTGAAACTTCAAAAAATGATGATTATTGTGTTGTCCAGATTTATGCTCCATTGGCATCTTCAATCGAGGTAAACTTTTTTCGTCTTGTAGTCTCTGTTTCTCGTTTGACAGTTTACTAGGATGGTTGCAACAATTCAAATCTCATTCAGATCAAGACAAGGATGTTTCTTGGCTTATGTTGGTTTTATTGAAATTCTCCAATAATCATTTATTTGTGGTTGTTGATTCTATGTTGACTGGAAATTCTGGAAATACAACGTATTTTAACACTGAAGTATCCAGATATGCAACATTTCTTTCATCACTCACATGCCAATATGGAAAGAACCTTAATTGTGACTGATTAGTAAGTTGTTCGGCGTGACCAATGAGTTTGATAGTCTTGAAGAGAGAAGAAGAAGAAGGAAACTATAGACGGTGGGGGAAATTAGGAGAAGAAGAAAATAGAAACTATGAACAATGACAATGTATTTTGAATTTTAAAATGATTGTATTTATAATGCGAAAGATTTATTAGAAATAAAAGCATTTTTTTTACAATTGTATACATGTATTTTTTTTTTTTTTCTGTTTTTGCAATTTTTATAATTTTAATTTTTTTTTGTTAAAATATTAAAAATTTCGATCATTTTTCTAATTATCTCCCCAATCTCTCAATCCAACCTCTCCATCTCTATCACTTCTCTCAACTTCTTTCACCATCTATTATTTCCCAATTCTCTCTCACTCACATGTTGTCCTCTTTGTATTGGACTACACTTGGGTGCACCCACCCAAACGCCATTGCAGAAGGCAAGAGATATGGAAGAAAAGGAAGAGGTGGGAAAAATGAGAGTAATCCTTTTACCTGTCCCATTTGAAGGCCATACAAACCCAATGCTTCACCTTGCCAAAATCCTCTATTCAAAAGCCTTCTCCATAACAATCATACACATAACCCATCTCACCTCTCTCCACCCTTCAAACCACCCCAACTTCACCTTCCGCTCCATTAAACCCGACCACGCTGAAACCGGCAGCTTTGGAGGCGTTGTAGAGCTCATAAATCTGTTGAACAGGCAGTTGATGGAGCCTTTACGAAAGTGCGTGGCAGAGCTGGTGGCGGAAGGCAACAACAAAATTGAGTGCATGATAACGGATGCTCATTGGCATTTCAGTCAGGATGTGGCTAATGAGTTTGGGATTCGGAGAATTGTATTGAGAACTGCTAATATTTCTGCGTTTTTGGGAATGCTTGCTCTCCCTGCTTTGCGTCCATTTCACTTCTTGCCTTCTTCAGGTCCTTTCATTTTAAATTGAGTTCTCAAATTTACGTAATTTCTTCAAACTGGATCGATTTTTACTATAATTGTAAATTTGAAAATTCAATATTAACAACTTAACATTGGTAAAAATTTAGACGTTTAAATTCTTAAATTTTGAGGGTGTGATTACAACAACCATATTTTAAACATAATTTTTGCAATTTATCTTTTTTCAAATTTGGTATTACCAAATATTTTGGAATGGTCTAATTTTAGTTCCAAATATTAGTTGGTGGGTACTTTTTATTTTCTGTTGTTATTTATATATTTTGAAAGTATATTTAAATATATTTTTAATGAAAATTATTATTATTATTATTATTTTATTTAATTAATTTTGGTTAAAACTAATTTACAAATTTTATAGAAAGTACGAGAATACCATTAAAATTAAGCAAACTTTAAAAATTATGAGTGTCCTTTTTTTTTTTTTTTTTTTTACGGTCCAATTAATATTATTATTATCATTAAGCTCAATTATCATTATTTATTTAAGAAATTATTATGGATAGAAAAAAATTGAAACTTTGATAGATTTTGTTTAAAGCATGTTTATACTATTTTTACAAATCATAAAACTAGTAGTAATCATCTACTAAAATATTAGTTGACATGGCAATAAATTATTATTAATTAATTTATGAACATATTTTATATTAATCGTTATTATTTTGTAATATAATGTAATTTATAATAAATTACACGTTATACATTTAGAACTTGAAGAAGTAAATTAAATTTATTACACGGTATGATGTGTATTTATCTTTATTTGATATAATTATACATTTCAAAATTTAATATTCATTCATGTCACCTTTGTAAATCAAAATCTTCACTTAACTTCTCTATTTTCACTTCTGAAGATTTTGTTTATTCCTCTAACATCGAATATAATAATTTTTTTGTCGAGACTTTTTTCGTATTTTGTGATTCATTGATTTGCTCGGGAAAAACTTTGATCTTGAGACATGGTAAAATTTTATACTTCTTAATTTATAGTTTTGAACTTTTTTATTAATGAGAAAAATGAAGGCATCACATGAATATACTAATAACAAAAGTAATTATTATTCTGTTTTCAAAGATTGGGTATTAATGCAAACATTGGAATGTTTGGAGCAAGACAAATGGTTAATTATTGTAGTTCTAGATTATTTTAATTGAGTTACAAAACGGTAGAAAATCGAAAGTTTTGAAATAGTTTGAATTTGAGGTATGAAATACTTTGTTTTAGTGAGATGTTAGGTCTAAGCAGCCAATTTTAGTTACTATTGCTCCTATTGCAACATAACATCAACATGAATGTCTAAATTCAACATTTCAGAAACAAATCTGGAAGATCCATTACCCGATGTACCATACCTCAGGTTCAAAGACCTGCTGACGATGAACAATGAAAGCTACCATCTCATCGACCAACTCTTAGCCTCTATCTCCATTCAAACCAAATCCTCTTCCGCCCTCATCTTCAACTCCTTCGACCACCTCGAACCCGACTCACTTCTCAAATGCCAGCATCTCTTCTCTCCAATCCCAATTTTCCCACTCGGACCTTTTCACAAACACCTTCCACTCACTCCTCAACCCCACCCCTCCTTCTCTTGGCTCAACTCAAAACCCCCCAAATCCGTCCTCTACGTCAGCTTCGGCACTCTCGCCACGCTCCAACCCCACGAGTTCCTCGAGATCGCCTGGGGTTTGGCCAACTCCACTCACCCTTTCTTGTGGGTGGTCCGCCCCGGCATGGTCAGTGGATCCGAATGGCTCGAGCGGCTGCCGGAAGGGTTGGAGGAGATGGTGGGTGAACGAGGGTTGATCGTGAAATGGGCACCGCAGAGGGAGGTGTTGGCGCATCCGGCGATTGGGGGATTTTGGACTCACTGGGGGTGGAACTCGACGATTGAGAGTTTATGTGAAGGGGTTCCGATGCTGTGTTATCCTTGCTTTGGAGATCAGAAGAGTAATGCTAGATATGTGACTCATGTTTGGAGAATTGAAATGATGTTGGGGGATAAATTGGAGAGAGGGGTGATTGAAAAGGGGATTATGAAGTTAATGGCAGAGAGGGAAAATGATGAGTTTATGGAAAGGGTTATGGATTTGAAGGAGAAGGCTGATTCTTGTATCAAGGAAGGTGGTTCTTCATTCAATTCATTACAGAATTTAGTCAATTTTATCCTTCAAAGCTAAATCATAGAGATGTAACCATATGATGAATCATTCATTTGGCTTAATAACTTGAGTTTTCGTTTTGTCTACTTGTGATGATCCATTCATGGAGAAACAAACAAATAATGCAAAATGTTAGGAGTGATTTTTTCTCAGAAACATAATCAGACATAAACTAAGAATACAAGCAACAAAGTAAGCATGGAAATAGATTTGTTTCATGTCAAATCCTACCATGCTTAGCTTCAGGCAATGCAAGATGGAACATGTCCACACATATTTCAACCCAAAACAAAACATCACCTCACGACACAAATGAACCTACGGAAAAATGGTCAACCCTAGTCAAATATGAAAAGGACAGTGCTTTTGCCCCAATATGTTATATGGTTATTCTAAAATAACTCCAACACTTTGGTCAATCATTTAAAATACATAAATACAATTTTATGCAAGATAACTTAAATCATATTCACATTTAATCTCTGACTTAAAAGAGTCATTAAAATGTGTGACAAACACTAAATCGAAGTATGTTTTTTCCCTTTTAAAAAATTGATACTAGGTGAAGATCAAAATTGTTTTTCTTTTTTTTTTTTTTTATATAGATTTTATCACCAACACAAAGTATATAGAGCTGGCATGTAAAGGGAATTGACAAGTAGCACATCAAATCCGACACATGTAGGACACTTGTACCGTTCTCTCAGATCAAACAAATCTCATTCTACACTATAAATTGACCTCTTGGTTTGATCACCGCTTAAAGAACAAGCCATTACCGATTCGTTGAATTAAAAAACAATGTCATTGATCCCAAGTTTTTTGAGCGGCCGCCGAAGCAACGTGTTCGATCCATTCTCTCTAGAAATATGGGATCCATTAGAAGGGATGCAATTTCCAAGTACACTGGCGAACGTTCCTGGAAGCTCCGGCGTGACAACGGGAATTGCAAACACTCGAATCGACTGGAGAGAGACGCCGGAGGCTCACATATTCAAGGCAGATCTGCCGGGGCTGAAGAAGGAGGAAGTGAAAGTGGAGGTTGAGGAAGGGAGAGTGTTGCAGATAAGTGGGGAAAGGAGCAAAGAAGAGGAGGAGAGGAATGAGAAATGGCATAGAGTGGAGCGGAGTATGGGGAAGTTCATGCGGCGGTTCCGGCTACCGGAGAATGCAAAAATGGATGAGATTAAAGCGAATATGGAGAACGGAGTGTTGACTGTGATGGTGCCTAAACAGGAGGAGAGGAGGCCGCAAGTTAAGGCCATCGATATTGCAGGATAGAGCTATGTGTGTGTTTGATGCTTTGTTTTGGCGCAGTGGTTTTGGTAAAGCTTAAATAATGAAGTGTAATGTAAATATGGTTCAAGAAACTGTATAAAACAAAAGTTGTAACAGATACAATGAAAGTTAAATAAGTATGTTATGTCTTTTTTTTTTTTTTTTTTTATTTTTGTTCGGTATATGGGATCATTCTTTGTCAAAGAACAAAAAGTATTGGTTAATTCTAAATTTCTAAAAAATTTCTGAATTTCATCTATCATGGATGTGGGTCCAACTGCACTTCTAATTTTCATACCACAAACACCAAACTACCACGTTTCATACCACAAATCCCACACCACATCTCTCTATGATTGAATGCTGTGGTACAAGTTTCGACCAAATTATTTCAAGTCTCCATTCTAACGAGTGGAAGTTCCCACACGCGCCGCCGTATATATATAATAATAATAATAATTTTTATAAATTTCATTTATTATTATTATTATTTATTTATTTACTTTTTTTTTATGTAATTAAGCTCACAAGCCCAGTGAACCTAGGCGCGGTCAACGTGGGCGGCAGTTGGGGCGTGTCACGGGCACGGTCAGCACGGCCCATCTGTGCATCTATTCAACACAACAATTTCTTTTTTCACTGTCCCTCTTCTCTTATACTCTTACTCCGTTTTTATTTTCCAAACAAAAACAAATACAATTTCGTTTTCTATATTATTTTAGTTCGTTGTTTCGAGCATTTATTTTTAATAAAGTATCAATTTTCGATCTGACGAAACGTCTTAAAATTGTTGGAAAAATACCATTGTAAAAATGTAACATGTAAAAATGTAACAGAAGAAATAAATAGCTGCAAAACAGATTAGAATAGTTGACTGAGTTGCGAATTTCGCTCGATTGTACAAAATGTGTATTATTGTCACGACGTCTCAAGATAAAACAGTCGAACTTCGATCGGAATTACACAAACACCTATCGAAACCTGACACTTTATTGAAATAAATGCTCGGAACAACGAACTAAAATAATATAAAAAACGAAATTACTAAAATAATATAAAAAACGAAATTGTATTTGTTTGGAAAATAAAAACGGAAAAAGAGTAAGAAAAGAGGGAGTGATGAGTGAAGAAAGTGTTGAATGAAGAGGTGAATGGGGGTTTATATAGGAAAGAGGACTGCTAAAAATAGATGGGCTACGCACTGACCGCGCCCGCTGATACGCCCCAAACTGCCGCCCTTGTTTGACTGGGTCGGTTCACTAGGCTTGTGAGTTTAATTAAATAAAAAATAATAATAATAATAAATGAAATTTGTAAAAAATATTATTATAAATGACCGGACGGATGACGACGCGCGTATGTGAAAACATTATCAAGTCTACACTCATCTATCTTCTCACCTCTTCTAAAACATGACGGACCTGCGTGCGATTGCGGTGGACGGAAGTGCAGAAGCGGCGGTGGGAGGAAGGTGGCGGGACGGGGTGAGGCGAGGCGAGGGAGTGAGATGTATGGAGAGAAGTGGGAGTGAGGTAGGCTTGTGAGGGAGAGATCCTGCGTGGGGAACCTACCGCGGGAAACAGAGTTTCCGTGAGTTTTCTTTTTTTTTCTTTTTTCTTTTTTCTTATAAAAAATTAAATTGTAATAATGTTTTCTTGGGGGCAAAATTGTAATATATATAAGATGTAAATATACTATATATTTTCTTAATATTGGGCCTATCTTGCATTTTTCTAAGCTCAAGCCCAATTTAAATATGAAACGAAAATAGCAAAAATATTTTTCCGCAGCCAGGATTTGAACCTGGATTTCAACCATTTGAAATTGCCGTTGTGCTACTGCGGAATTTTGGGGTTAAAATGGAAATTGTTTTTATATATTATCATATTAGTTTTATTTTTATTTATATTCTCTTTACATTTTAATTGTATATATATTTAGGGATTACTTAGTACTTGGACTACATGTTTTTTAGACCAAAAATCAATTTCAACTCTAAAATTTGGATCATTTTCTAGTATTGCATACTATTTTTTAAGTTACCTAAATAAAAGTGTTCATCTCCAAAGCATGTCCACCAAAGTGAGAAGTAAACTTTTCACCTAATCTGATAGAAATTGGGGGAGGAAATCATATAAAAATTACCCTAAATTTTAATTAAAATTTGATAAATGATGTGTTTATTGACAAAAATATGCGGATTAGAACAAATTATAGTAAAAACACGTGAAATCTATTGTTTAACTTTGATATACCAAATGAAGTGTTTAGTGTAGAAAGAGTCGAGTTTTGAACGTTTTGATAGGTTTTGTGTCATTAACCAATTAGGGCTCATAATACATCCATGCACATGGTGGCGGGAGACAAACAAAATAGAAAATGAAAGTTTACGTTTTTTGATGGAAGTTTGATATGAAATATTCTCATAGGTAATGGTGAAATTGTGAAGTTTAATATAATATATGTATATGTGTGTGTTTATTTATTTAACATTAAATGTAATTTATAAAAGCATAAAATATCAAATTAGTAACAAAAGGATACTTAATATAATTTTTAAACGGTGAAAGGAAGTTGAGTTTATGAAACGATTTGATAATTAACCTTAAAGCAGATACACGAAGAATGACGAGGAAATGTGATTTTAGGGTATATTTCTTTTAATTTTTAATTTTTTTTTATAGATTTATTGCTCATTTGTTTTTCTAGTAATTATAATAGTTTTAAAAAATTAAGTAAGCTTAATGTTTTAGGGTTAAAATTTATCCTAAATATATATTTAAAAAAATTGATTGATGTATCCTCCTCTCTAGAAGGGGATACGCATATCTAAAAGTAAAAAAAAAAAAAAAAAAAGTCAAATATTTCATTTCATGTACCTACTATGTATCTGGACGTATCAAATACGAAATCGATATTGATTATTTGCACACTTTGAAGTATCTGAGCTTCATAGCTTTTAATGAAGCCTCATCTACTTTTTTTTTTCCCTAAAAAAAGTGTGCCTTGTCACTTTGTAGTTATTCTTTAAAAATAGGGGTTTTTTTTCAAATATAAAAAATAAACTATTTACACTTCATAGAAACAAAAAACTGGACAAAAATCAATTACACTTGATTTTTCTATGAAATGTAAATATTTTGTAGATTTTTCTATTTTTGATAATTTTTCTTAAAAAATACTGACCAAAATTGTACCAATGGACTAAACTTAGAAGTATAAAAATAAAATCAAACAATTTTTTCAATTTTTTTAAAACAAATCAGCATTACTCGAATAATAAATTTTGGCCAATTAAATCATGTCATGTCATCACAGTTATAACTTGAATTGATTTTAGTAATTAAAATTTCTACCCAATTCGATTCAAGCCCATGGTAGAAACTTGAGCCAAAAAATATTGATTCAGTTTAAACCCAAGTCCAAGCCGCATAAGCAAGATGGGTCAAAGCACAAGTCCATAGACTTAAGTCCAATAAACAAAATAGACCAAACCCAATAAAATAAAGGGTCGACCAGATAAATAGCAAAATTTAAGGTTTACTTTTGATAAAAAGCAAAAAATAATTTAAATTATAAAAATGGCAAAATGAATTAAATATTATTAATTATAAATTAACAACGGACCAAAATACCCTTAACTAATTCAAATTCAAATCTTAACGACTAAGATTTTCTTAATTTATTGCAAAAATACTTATTTTAAAATCACAATTTTGATGGATACAACTTCCTAACAAACTCTGATTCTCAAAATCTGAATAAATTTAAAATTAAAATCAAAACTATTTTGTTTTTTGAATTTTTAGAAAAGTTGAATCTAAAAATATTTATAAAATGATTATATGGAAAAAAATAAAGGAAACAAAAAGTTGAATTTCGTTGGAACTAACCTAGTAAGGTACGATTAGTTTGCCCGAAAAAAAATTATAGTGTAATTCATTTTAGAAATCTAAAACATTTCTAGGAAGATAACACAAAAAATGAATTACAGTGTAATTCATTTTAGAAATCTAAAACATTTCTAGGAAGATAACACAAAAAATGAATTACAGTGTAATTCATTTTA